>JAJPUD010000172.1:835329-846684 GCA_023553655.1 Myrmecobius fasciatus
TTTCTTTCTTTCTTTCTTTCTTTCTTTCTTTCTTTCTTTCTTTCTTTTTTTGACTCTTGGACTGACAATTGTATGGTAGGTTTCCTAGGTGGGATAAGATTGGAACTACCTTTGATGCACATTATTTTCAGACAGGAATAATAGGTAGCAAGGTTGGAACAGTTCTGGGAAACTAAAGAACTTTGTAGGATCTATATAAATATAGCAGGAGCTCTATATCTCCTACCATTAGTGAACTTAGGGAACTTGTGGCCATTGTACAAATGTGCTGGTTATAATACTTCGGATATCAGTGTCTCATCTGCACTATTTTGGCAAAATTTTCTATATATTGGACTGGATTTCCTGAGTAAGTGATCTGTTGGCCAAGACTGAGTACATTATTTTGACAGATACATCAATATCTTTGAAACACTTAAGGGATGATGAGTGCCTAATAGAGGAGCAGGTTACTAAAATTATTGTTTTTCCTAAGGAATTACTCAACAAGATTATAGAATTTCAGAGTTGGAAAGTACCTCAATGGTCTGATCTGTGACCTCATTTAGTCCATTTACCATTTAATCTCTGAGCTCTTTCTCCCATTTTACAGGGAGTCAAGTCAAGTCAAATCAGCAAACATTTATTAAATGTCTGCTATTAAATGTGGCAGGCACTACAAAGAAAACTAATATAATCAGGAAAAAATGTCTTGGAACAGCAGCTAGAACTTGGACCCAAGGTAATTAGTTGACAATCTTGGCTCTGTTACTAATCATATGACTCTGGATAAGTCATTTCACATCTGTAAAAGGGAAACCTCTTTCAAAGAGTTGCTATGTGGGAAGTATTTGAAAATACTATAGAAATGTGAGTCATTATTAAATGAAAAAAGGGAGGTTAATAAGACTTTGCTGCTTGGCTCTAAATTCTTGGCAGATTCCATCCTTTATCAGATCATACTAGCAAGGTGGTCTGAGAAACTTCCAGAGAATCCTGATTTCCTGCCCTAGATTACAGGAAGAATGAGAAGAGCTCCAAAAAAGGTCAATCTTCAAGTAGCTGTTTATTTATCTCCAATAGAATATAGGCTCCTTGTGGGCAAAAGGTTGATTTGTTTTTGTCTTCAAGAAGTGGGGGTGGGGGTGGAGATTAGAAAGTCAGCTTTGCAGCCAAGAAGACCTGGTTACTGGGGTAAGACCCTTACCCTCAGTGCTCTAGATGCCTCTCAAAATTGCAAAAAAAAGGGGGGGGGGCAGCTAGGTGGCACAGTGGATAGAGAACCGGCCCTGAAGTCAGGAGAACCTGAGTTCAAATCTGGTCTCAGACACTTAACATTCCCTAGCTGTGTGACCCTGGGCAAGTCACTTAATCCCAATTGCCTCAGCAAACAATAAATAAATGAATAAATGAAATTGCAAAAAAGGTACTGACCTGCCTTGATAGAGGGCATTCCAACCCCTGAAAATTTTCTAGATGAATTAAATCATAATTTCAGGCCTTATCCCCTCTCTATTCCTAGTGTGTGGCACATATCAAGCAATTAATAAATACTTAGTGATCACATTCCTACAATTTATGAGGAATACAGGGAATATAAGAGTAGCAAAAGGTTGCTGCCAGTGGTCCTGGACCATTCTTCATGAAGAAATTTAAATTAGATAAATATAGCAAGTGGGTGAGGGAGGAGAAGAAAAACTGTCAGCCCTCATGGCAGCAATCTGACTAATTAATTTTATGTTGTTTAATATTACATTACCATTTATTGGCTGTAAATAATAGATAAATGGCTAGACCTACTATTCCTAACATGAAGAAACTATAGGAAAATGTGTTCTCGTAGGAAAGAAAATTGTCCCTAAGCAGGGCAATGGAAAGGAGTTCTTCAATTTTCAGTACTTGTTCTGATTATACTTTGGTCAGTGTCCCTCTATTCTCATGTTCATCAACATTCTCACTTTTGACTTCTCTCTTTCAGCATGTCCTATACCTCCTCACCCCCATCCATCTTTCAACTCTCAATCATTCCTACTTTATCTTTTTTGGCCCAGTTATAAAACTCTGTGGGGATCAGTTGTGCCCCAGTTCACTGAGAACCCTCAAAGTTATGTTTTGTGTTGCCAAGTTAAATACTTTAAAACAAACAATCAAAGAATAAAAAGGTGGGATCTTATATTCCTTTCACTTTTTAATTAGACTATAAATATGTGTTCTGTCTTTTAGAATTTCTTGCCCCTATGTTGCTTTCTCTAATTTTCATCAGTAATTTGCTCATTCTTGCATTTTATCAAATGAGAAAATAGATCATTGAACAGTCCCTTATAAACAGTTTTATAGGTTATTGATAATGTCTATGATTTGGAAAGGTTTTTCCATCAGCTGTTCACCTCTACTTCCTTTTCATTGTTATGGGTACAGAGATATCAGTGGTGAAAATAGATTGTCATAGAAACATTATTCTTTTAAAAATATATTTGTAATTTTTCTTTTGCATCTAAAATGATTTGGCTTAGTTGAGTTTCATGTTAAGCATTATATAAAGTCACTTGGGATCCTACAACCTTATTGCTGTTCACTGGCTTGTGAGGGGATACTCCTCATACTCCTCTCCCAAGACAATTTACAAATAAATGTGTTTATTTTCTCAAGTTATTTGTCATATTTTTTTTTGCTTGAAGAGAACAAATATTTGCAAGTTCAAGTAATTTCTGATCTATTTTTACCTCCTTGTGGTGGCAATTGCTTGTCATTGGCTAAACTTCTGTAGGGAATATAAGCAAAGACAATTGTCTTTTGCTTTATTCATTTCTAATTATTCAGCATCAGTAGCTTGCTTTCCTCACACTATAGTAAAAATAGTTTGTGTCTTTGAATTAGGGGGCTGAAGGAAAGAGAGGTACAGAAAGGGGGAATGTAAAGGCTTTTGTGAATTTAATATTTTGATCTCCTTTGGTTCTCAAATGGTGGTAGTAGTAAATTACCCAAGGGAGCACCATGGGAAATTCCTTCAGAGGCTTTCTGTTTGGGAGCTGACTTGAATTTGTTTCATGACAATGATGACAAGGGGAAATAATAAGATGACTTTTCTTTTTGTACAAATTGAGAAGCTGTTCTTATTAAAGAGCTAAGATTATCTTTGTAGGACTTCATAAACACTTCACTCCACTCTTTTACCTTAAATTATGCCATTAATTTTCTTTCTCCCACATGTACCTGTGTATTCCTCATTTCAGAGCTGTAACTAAGAATTTTTGTACTTGGGTCAAAGAAGAGGATGGTTCTAGAGTGGGAGTGTGAGCTGAAAGTCAGATTATGGGTAGGGTGAGGTGGAATAGGAAATATGCTCCAGATAGTACATTTGTCAATACTCTGGAACAATGTCCTGGTTGTCTTACTTATGTTATAGATTTCCAATCTTTATCTCGATCTTATTTTTCATAATGCCACCTGAAAAAAAAACCAGGTGAGTGTAAAGAAGGGGGAAGAAACATTACATGAATAATCCAAGGGATTTTCTATTCTAGTTCTTCCCAGTCACTTTCTCTTAGTCAATGGGAAAACTCATGGATGAATCATGGTGAAAGCATTGAGTCAAAAGCTGATTTAGAGTCAGGGATGTAGGTTGCTGTTGAGGATTTTTTTTTGCTTTTGTTTTGTTGTTTGGAAGCAATCAGCAGTAAGTGATTTGCCACAAGTCACACAGCTAATAGGTGTCTATGGTCAGTTTGGAATTTCAGGTCCTTCCAACTCCAGGACTGGTGCTATATGCACTGTGCTATCTAGCTGTTCCATAGTTGTGGACTTTTAAAGACTAAAAGGAGATATTTCAATAGCTTTCAGTACCTTGGGCAAAGAGCAAGTCAAAGTTCTCCATAATAACCATAATAATAGCTTACATTAGGTAGTAGTCTACAGTATACAAAATGGACCTGGTATATCTATTGATTATCATTATTTTGGGAAAAAATATTTGATTGATATCTTTTGTTTTATTTACATCACCTGTGTTTTCCCCATTCCTCTCTGTCCCTTTCCAGAAGCCTATACCTTATAACAAAGGACCAAAAAAAAAAAAAAACCAAAAAAAAGGAAGAAGAGAAATCAATAAGGAATCACTTTAAGTTGGTAATAGAATAAAAAGAAAGAGGGGAAAAAAGAAGGAAAACTTTTTTTGAATACAGGAAAGATTTATTTTACATTCTTGCAAGAATGGGTGTACCTTCATTCCATAGAATGGGAACCCACCTACAGAAGCCACGTCAAGCCTTTTTATGGGGTTTAATTAGCCCTATTCAGGAAAGCATTTATTAAACACTTGCCATGTGCTAGGCACTGTGCTAAGGGGTAAGGATCCAAAAACAAGCAAAAATAAAGGTGGTTTGGAATTAGAAGAAGAGGCTAGAAGGTGGAGGTAAGAGGTAGAAAAGTTTGGAGAATTAGGGGAGCCAAAAAGATCAAATGAAGTTAAATAATTTGTGCAAGCATACCTTGGTGGTCCAGAGCAGGGATGAGATGGGAACCAAATTCCATATTCTTTCTACCACATCACCAGTCTTTTCAAGGGCCACATACCGCAGTCCTACAGCCTCTTTTTCAGAACCCATCTTAACCCTTAACTTTCAAGATAAATCCTAACTGTTTGGTAGTAGTCTCTTGTTCTAACTGTTGTTTGGTGGGATCTTGGTGAAGGTCCTTTGAGCAAAGTTTAATCCTCTAGCAAAGGGAAAAAAATCACATTCCAGGAATTAGACATTTTCTCCATCCGGTAGGACCTCTACTTCCCACTCTCCACCAGGTGCTGTATGCCATTAGAGGGGTTTTCTCTTTTGAAAACTTATCAAAGCAGGGCAGCTAGGTGGTGCAGTTGGGATAGAACACCAGCCCTGAAGTCAGGAGGACCTGAGTTCAATTCTGGCCTCAGACACTTAACATTTCCTAGCTGTGTGACCATAGGCAAGTCACTTAACCCCAATTGCTTCAGGAAAAAAAAGAAAAGAAAACTTATGAAAGAGGAAAAGATGCAATTAAAATCTAAAAAAGATTTTTAGATAAATTAAAAAATAAAAGATCCTTGCAATGGAAGAGAATTTCTTAACTCAGGACCAGGATTCTGGAATTCGTTTAAGCAGATCTTGAAAACCAGGTGTTTGAAAATGAAGGACTATACTTGGTAAATAAATATAAACCCATGAAGAAGGGGTAATATTTTGAGGGGTGTAAGTTGTTAGCACTTGATAACCATGAGTCAGTGAGGACTACAGGGAGGAGTGAGTAGGGGTGCCCTGGGCATCTGTGCCCCAAATGGAGAAGAAATGTGGGATCTTCCTTTTTATTCAGCAGGACACCTCTTCCACAAGGGATCAAGCTGCCATCATGGCTTTAATCAAAACTCATCTAGGACTCCTGGTATCAGAAATATCATCATTAAAGTGCTAATAATGAACATTGGTTATAGCTTCCTTTAAAGTTCCATTCAAACTGCATCTCCCACATGAGTAGGGATGGCAGTTCAGACCTTAGGTGCAGGAAGTACAAAGGCACAGCACATGTGAGATGCTGTATGTGTATGTATGTGTGTGTGCAGGTGCACATATATGTGTGTACATTAGCAGTTATTGCTTTTAGCCACTATTGTACCACACCTCTTCTTTTATTAATCATTGTGCTAATTACCTTCAGGTACACTTGAATTTTCTTTAAAAAAGCTCAAGTCAAAGGAAAGAATTATAGAAAATATACATTTATATGGCATTTTATAAAGTGCTATATCTTTGAGACTCATAAGAATTCAGTTAAGTAAATAGTGCAAATGTTATTCCCTTTTTATAGATGAGAAAACTGAGGCTAAGAGGAGTTAAGTGACTTGGACAACATCAACTAACCAGTGAAGTGTGTTTCCAATTCCAAGTCTAGTACTTTTTCTGCTAAACTACAATTACCTCTCATCATTGTAGGATTTCAGGTATCAACTCTGTAGAGAAGAAGGTATGTTGTATGTGTGTGGCAGGAAGGGACTGGGCTTCCATGCTCTCCTGAAGTACCTATAATGCCATGCTGGTAAGCCCTTGGATGAGGGTGAGGAGATTGGAAGGTCTAGAATTGGAAGAAGACCCATTCAAATACAGAGGCAGTTAAATGTCATGGGGAGGGGGTGCTAACGAAAAGGGTCCTGGAATAAATCCAACAGGATGAAATGTCAGCATGTCCTGGTCACTTGTCTTTCCACTGTGTGTATATGGAAAACCTAAAAACTTCCACAACTGAATAAACTATATAGTGCTAATAAGTGTAGGACACACTTTATATGTGTTATATGTATATCAACATAATTTTTTATTTATCTTTGTCATTATCTTTAATTCCAAACCTACGCTTCTTCCTAGCTGCCTTATTTCTGTCAGGGGTACCCCACTCCTTCTACTTCACCCATATTGATGACGTCACTGTGCATATCCAATCAGTGGCCAAATCTTTTCATTTGACCTCCCTAACATCTCCTGTCCATGTCTCCTCCCCATTCTCACTTCATTAACTCTCACTTGGGCTATCTCAGCCTCAAGGATCTACCTGTCTTCAATCTAGTCTCCACACAGTTGCCCAAGTGATTTTCCTAAAACACTGCTCTGGCCCCTTCCTCAATAAAGTCCAGTGGCTCCTCAGCTCTAGGATTAAATAAAAATTCTTCTGATTGACATTTTAACCCTTTTAACCCAATCTATGTCTCCAGCTTTATTCCACATTACTTTCCTTAACTGAATCTCTGGTCCACCTCATTTTTCTCCATGTATGGCATTGCCTCTCTTGCCTCTTGTACAGAATATCTGGGATGTCATCATATCAATCTCTTTCTAGATTCCTTTTAAGTTTTAGCTCAAGAGTTATCTCCTACTAGGGCCTCCTCCAAGTCTCCCCTCCCTGAAATTATCATTCATCTATGTGTTCTTCTCTGATAAAACATAAGCTCCAAGAGGGCAGGAACTGCCTCATTTTTTGTGTGTATTCTCAGCAGCTTCCTCATATATTTTATTGGTTTCCATATTTAAAGATTTCCTTTGGTTCTGCGTACCCATCTGTGTCTGTGGAACCCAATAGGTACTTAATAAATTACTATTGATTATTTCATTTGAGTCTCATAATAGCCTTTTTGAAGTAAGTATTAACATCTCCATTTTACATACAAAGAAACTGAGGCTCAGAAATGTGAAATAAACTTAATCTTGGTCAGAAGTGGGATTTGAATCCAGGCCATCTTGACATCCAAGACTAGAACCCTGTCCTCTGTGCTGCCTCTCCCAAAGTCACTTAGAAATTCAACAAAGATGAGAAGTTGAAATTCCTGCTTGTTGCTAAGGCGTTTCATGATTACAGTTATTTCCAGCATTTAATCAGTCACAGATGATTCTTAAGACCCCCCACCTACCCAGTGAGGACTGGAGAATGTGGCTCTCTCCACTTGAGCCCCCATATTGATGTCTTAAGAAATTAATTATATCATGATAAGTTACTTACATAATATTCCATCAAAGGAAAAACCATAGCATCTTCAAATTGGAAGGGGATATTATTTAGCCCATCCTCCCACCCACCCCCAAGCATCCCTGACAGAGTAATTCATCGGACTTCCAGGATCACTAAATCAATCTCCCAGAAGTGGAAAGCTTAATGAAAACCATATATCAGTTCCCCCAAACCCAGCCAACAAGAACTCTGAACCCCTCTCCTATTTGATCCATTGCCAGTAGACAGCTCCATTTCCTTCCAGTTCTTTGTTCTGGCTTTTTCTATGTCCTAACCATCTTTATTTCCAAGTTCAACTTCATGAAGACACTGAATCATACATATTTGGATGCTAAAAAAGAGAAAGACTATTTGTTCCTATTCTTTCGAACAAGGGAGAGATTTACCTTATATCAACTCTATCTTGAAAAATGGTATAATCCCTTTTTTGTTGTTCAAATGTTTCTAACAAGATCTGTTCTTTAGAAACAGCTGTTGCCATTCATATCCCAATTGAGATCTGGTTCTTGTCTTTGTTTTTCCAAATTCTGGCTCCATTCTGATCTCGGTAGAGTTTTTCCCACTGGTGTTGAGTTGTGGCAAACAAATGATACTCTTTGTTAATGTGGAAAGACAAGACTAAAAAGAAACCATTAAAGTTGTTTGCATAGTGTAATGATGATGCTTGGGTGCTAGTGAAGAGAACATCTTAGAAGAGTTTGAGAAAAAGCCAGAGTAACTTAATCCTTCGAAATTGCATTTGAAATCAAGACTCTACCATGATCTAAAATCATACATATCTCTCCATTACCAGCAGAATGAAGTCTTAAAACCCTTGCTCAGCCAGTAAGTCTTTCTTTTTTTCATTTAGCTATTTTCAAGTATTTGAGGTACTACTATATCATATGTAGGAAGGATTAGATTTGTTCTGCTTGACTTCAAAGGACAGAATGAGAATCACTGGGTAGAAGACCAGAGGCAAATTTTGGTTTAATAAAGGGAAAAAATTACAATTAGTTATTCTAAATTGGAATGGGAAGACTCAAGAGGTAGGGGTCACCCCTCACTTGAAGTCTTCAAGCAAAGGCTGGTTGATCACTCTGTTGCTGAGAGGATTCTCATTCCCATGCTCTCTGAAGAACCTTTCAAGTCTTAACATTCTATGATTCTATCTCTTTCTGTGACTTTGAGAATATTCTCTGCCTGTTCTAATTCTCTCCTCATTCTATCCCCATTGGATCTCTTAACTATTCTTTAGAGTCAAAGTCAACTGTCCTGAAGTACTCCATGTTGTTGCCTAGCCATGTAATCTCCCCCACTAAACATTGTATTTCTCCTTTAGCAATCTATCTTTCCATTTTTAATTATTATTTTTACCTTTGATTATTTCCTCAGTTATTTAATAGACTGTGCTGAGCAAAATAACAACCATTTAATCACTCAATAAACATTTGTTGAAGAAATGAAAGAAAGCAATATCTTGATTTTGTTGAGATTAACAGATTCTTATACTAGGTTTTCTAAATGTGGGTTTGTTTGATTTTAGTATAATGCTCAGCACACGATAGGTGTTTTAAATTTTTTTTAATTAAAGCTTTTTATTCACAAACCATATGCATGGGTAATTTTTCAACATTGCAAAACCTTCTGATTCAAATTTTCCCCTCTTTCCCTCCACCCCCTCCCCTAGATGACGGGTAGTCCAATACAAATCTTCTTGTTTCCAGCCTAGATATCCTCAGTTCCTTCAAATGACCTCTATAATCATAATTCCAAGGTTCTTCTGTACCCTGACTGCCTTCTTATGAGCTCTCTCCAACCTATCAATGTCTTTCCCAGGATCGAATCTAGAAATGGATACACAACTCCAATTGAGATCTGACCAAAAGGCTATAAGAAAGGATTATCATCTCCCTAATCCTGGACACTCTGTCTAATTTTTACTGCAGAGCAAGGTTACATTGTCTCTTCCAACTACCACATCCTGTTACTGACTCATGTTGAAATTCTCTAAAACCCTTAGATTTTTTTTCCCTAGAAAAAAACTGCTGTTTGGCCATTTTTCCTTTCTATCTTGCTTGCAAAATTCATGTTTTCAACCTAAGTATGACTTGGGAAATATCCTCTTAGTCCAATATATGTTAAATATGTTAAAATATATCTTAAATCCAATATATGTATACATATTTATACAGTTAACTCCAGCAAGTCTTTCCATGATCTAGCTTTGTAAAAATCTTTTATCTTTTTGTTTTATCTTTTGTTACTTTCTTTCATACATCTTACAGTCTGTATTGTTCCCAGTTTTCCCAAGGTATTCCATGCTTTTCCACCATGAGCAGATTTCAGAGGGTTTGGTAAAAGGATTGGCAAAATTCCATGGTTTAGAATTCTTCAGAAGCCAGAGCATAAGTGTTGGGAAGCAGGAGGGGGGATGAAATTCTGAAGATACAAGAGGAATAACTCCAATGGGCAGGTCTAAAGAGGCTGATGTAGATGCACAGGGAATCCACTGATCAGCTGAAGATGGAAGAAAAGAGGAATAATGGAGGAAGAGTACAAAGTGTTCTTGCCATCTTTTGAGAAGAGTGTCAGAAACACCAAAGTTCAGAATTAGTTGAGGTAAGGAATGAAAACTAAGGATTAAAAAGGCAGGGAAAAGGAGGAGGAAGAATGAAGGAAAAATTAGAAATAGGGCTGGATAGGATGATAATATTTTGAAGACTTGGGAGAAGCACATGCAGAAAAGGCTATAGTTATGCTGGAGGTAACCAAGTCTAGAGATCACTGGGGGACCAGTTCTCAAAAATCAAAAAGAGGGAAGAATACCATATGTTTTTTGGAAAAAATATTGACATTACTATCATAAAAGTAAGGCAGAGGAGGCAGCAAGGTGGCACAGTGGGTAGAGCACTAAGCCTGAAGTCAGGAGGACCTGAGTTCAAATGTGATCTTAGATACTTAACACTTCCTGGCTGTATGACTCTGGGAAAGTCACTAACCCCAATTGCCTCAGAAAAAAAAGTAAGGCAGAGTTGTCCTACTTAAAAATTAATTTTTTTTACATTCATCTCTCTACCAAAGAGGGAAATTTTAAAGTTGGACTGGACAGATAAAATACAGGGTAATTGGGACTTAGTCAAGGAGCCTTTATTAAGCACTTACTGTGTGCCAGGTGTTTTGCTAAGTGTTGAAGAGCCAAAGAAAGATAAAAATATGATCCCTGACTTCAGTGAGCTTTACATATTAACTGAGTTAATACCAAAAATAAGTAGAACTACAAGAGATAAATGAGCTGCCTTTGGTGAATTCAATGTTTCTGAGGTAGAAATGACTCCATTTCAGCTTACTTGAAAGAACCAACAAACATGACTGCAGAAACAATCAAAAGATTATAACAAAATGGAGCAAAACCCCAAATTAGAGGATTACAATTTTCTTTTTTATAATAACTGACACTTACCAAGGGCTTTAAAGTTTTCAAAGCCTTCTATGCAGTATATGTCATATGCTGTTATCCCCATTTTGCTGATGAGGAAATTGACACAGAGAGGTTAAGAAATGGAATTAAAGTCATACAGCTAGTAAAAATATTGTGGACAGGATTCAGAGATGTGGGCTATCTAATTGGATTCAGAACTAGCCAATTGAACAAAAATTAAGAGTTTGATGATATGGCCAATGGAGTGCCTCAGAGGTTTGTACTTAACCTTATTTTTGTTAATGAGTAGGACAAGCAATTGATTACTTGATTATGACAATTTTGGATGTCATAAAGTTGTGTGTGTGTGTGTGTGTGTGTGTGTGTGTGTGTGTGTGTGTGTGTGTGTGTGAGAGAGAGAGAGAGAGAGAGAGAGAGAGAGAGAGAGAGAGAGAGAG
>JAJPUD010000172.1:846694-868814 GCA_023553655.1 Myrmecobius fasciatus
AGAGAGAGAGAGAGAGAGAGAGAGAGAGAGAGAGAGAGAGAGAGAGATTTTAGACAGAAGGATTAAAAAAATGTTGACAGGCCAGAAAATTGAACCAAATCTAAGAGGGTGTTTAATAAATGTTTGTTAACAGTTTTATTGACATGAATACCAAGATGAGGTGGATATTATTCTCAGTTGGAATGGGCTTCAGATTTTCAGCATTTCAATAGAGAATATAATCTAAATTGTGATCAAATCAAATACCTTGGATCTTTCAAAGTAGTTCTCTGATAATTTTCTGGACTTATTTTTCCTTTTTTTAAAAGGAATTTTTGTTTATTAAGAATATTTATGTATTAATAATTAATATATTATTATATAAGACTAATTAAGGATGAATAAACAGGGGTTTAGTAACAAGAATACTAGATCTGGAGACAGAGGATCTGGGTTCAAATGTGGACCTTGCTGCTTACTATCTGTGACTTAGAATTACAATTTCATAGTTGAAAGAGACTTAAGTAGTTATCTTGTTCAAACCATGCCATACAGGCTTCCCTTCTACAATATACCCATCCTATGGTCCTCCAACTTTTCTTTACAAACTTCCTGAAGGTCTCACTACCTTCCAAGGCATCCCATTCTACTTTGGGATATTTCTAATTGTTTAAAATGTTTATTTTTTCTGACATGGATCCAAACTTTGTTCATTTGAAATTTTCTTCTATTGCTCCTAATTCTGTTTTCTGAAGCCAAATAGTATAACTCTAACCTCTCTTAAACATGACAACCTTGCAAATACTTAAAGATAATTAGCATTGGCCTCTTAAATCTCCTTTTTTCCTATTTAAATATCCCAAGTTGCTTCATGCACTTCTCATAGGACATTACCGCAAGTCCTTTCACTATCCTAGGTGCCTTTAACTGAGTCTGACTTATAAAGGCCAGAGTGGGAAGGGGGGGGGCGACAAATAATCAATCAACCAACAAGCATTTCCTAAGTGCCTACTATGTGTCAGGAACCTCTGCTAAATATTGAGGATACAAGGAAAAAAGGAAAGCAGTCTCTACTTTTATCTAATAGGTTACATTTGAATCAATTCAATCTATCCATCAATCAACCAGCATTTACTAGGTGCACCTGGGCTAGGTATTGTGGCTTCAAATACCTAGAATAAAACAATTCCTGTGTTTGGAAAGGTCACATTCCAACAATCACCTTCTTATTCCTGAAAGCTCTGCCTTCCAATGCTACCCCAGATTGCATTACCTTTCTTGGCAGCCCTCATCATTCTGCTGACTTATTGCCCTTGATATCACTTAACCTCCTAGATCTTTTTTCAGACTAAGTGCTGTCTAACCAAGCCTTTCCATCCTATACTTGTGAAGGCAAAGATCAATAAGGCATATGTTGTATCCTTGAGCCTGAGTATACCTCTTTGAATTTCATTTAATTGTATTCTAACCAGGGCTTCTTAAATTTTTTCCATTGGAGACCCTTTTTCTCCAGAGAAAATTTTTATATGAACCTGGGTATATAGGTATATAAGATAAGTAAACAAACATTTTTGATTTACTGATAACATTTACTGATAATAAATCATAATTTTGTGACCTATCACATTTAGTTATGTGACCTTCTATAAGGTCACAATCCACAGTTTAAAAATCCTGCTTTATGTAATCTGCAAATTTTATAAGCATTTTCTATACCTCCATCCCAGCCATTGAAAAATATATGAAACAGCATGGAATCCAAAGTAGATTCCTGAGATCTTAGTTTCACTAACTTCATTTCAAGTCACTTCAACCTCTCTTTCTGGGATCCAAGAACTATAGTTTCTTTTTAAAATTAGAAACATTATTACTAAAATTTCAATTTATAGAATAAAATAAGCTTTTCCCTAAAGGGTATTATAAAGAAGATGATTGCACATGAAATTTCAAATCTATTATGTACAATTTGCTATTCTTTTAAATTACATAATGAAGTTATGTTATTTCCCCCCTTTTTTTCTTATCCTTTTATGCCCCCCACTCCTGTCCATAAAGATGACTACCATTAGATCATTATACTTTCCAACTCTAAAGTAATCGATCTCCTATGAATGATTCAATGGAGAGTATAGTAAGCACAGGAGGGAAGATCACAGTAAAAGGATTGTTTGTCTGCATCAAGCCTCATTAGGCAGAAGTAGCTTTGACTTAGTAAAATGTACTTTTTTGGATCTTTGACACTACCAATCTCGGTATTTGCCTCTAGTCAGTGTTTCTGAAACTCACAACACTTCTCCCCCCATCCTTTTTCAAAAAAATCCCAAACATAGCTTTTTGGCCAAGACACAAGAAGTCATTATGAGCATTTTAGCTGTACCTCAAACTTGAATCCCTGGTTTGTTTATTATAGTCCAGTTTGTGGGGGAAAAAATGAATAGCACAGCCTAGAGAAGGAGGTTTGAATCATCCAGCAGAGTGAAAGGTCCCTAGAGACATGCCTTTAGGCATTTCTTACATAGGAGTTGCCTTAAAGGGAAGTTAAAATTTAGGAAAGGTTGTCTTTTCCCTCTTCTCTACCTCCCTCAAAGCCACTGGAAATGGCAATCGAGGTCAGTGTTTTGCTTAATCAGAACCCTTGATAAAATAGCAAAGTAGGAGAAGCTCTTTGCAAGCCCTACTCCATGCAAAAGAAAATTTTAGAGCTAAATCAGTGTCTGGCAGTTTGGAACAGTGGAAAGGACACTGCATTTGGAGGGCAAGGAGGGTGTAGATTTAAATTCTGGCTCTGATCCTAGGCATGATATTTAATTTCTATTATATCAGGTCTCAGTTTTCTCCTATGTAAAATGAGGGGGGTAGTATAAATAATCCCTTAGATTCTAGAAGACTAAAGCTCTGGCTAATGTGTCCATCACAGGGAAGACCCAATGCTAAACGTATCATGCTACCATTGGTTATATTGACTGGTTCTTAGATAGCTAAGGTAAGTGGTTATAGTTTTATGATTGGCTTTCCTCTCTCCCCCTGCAAAACTACTCTGGGCATACTTTAAAATTTAATTTATATTTTAAACATTTTTTTCATCACTTTTTAAAGTCTGGACAAAAAAACCCCCAATAAATCTAGTCCTATCCGTAGCATTTGATTTCTGAGGTGTAAATGCTCATACTGAAAATTTAACAATCAGCTTTCTGTCCTGGAGCTGGCTCCAACACATGGAGAGTTAAGGTCATTTCCTTTGGAGACAAACAGGCTTGACCCTGGGAGAGTTAACTTCTGCTCCTCATTGAGCAGTTTTACTTTTCTTCAAAGGTCAATAGTGCCTTGGAAGACTCTGAACATGTTCCCCATGTTTCCAGCCTAAGTGATGCTCAGAAATGGTGTTCTTCTCTCTATTGTTTCTATAATATAGAGATACTTAGCCTGAAAATTGTGGACTTTATCTCTTTATTCCAGTATAATAGATTTCTTTTGTAATCCTCTATATTTTGTGCACTTAAACACATCATTCTGAGAAGGGGTTCATAGACTTCACCAGACTGCCTACCAAAGGGGTTCATGACTCTTAGGTTAAGAACTCCAGTTGTAGGGGGGAAAGTATTGGACTCAGAGTGAGATCATTTGCCTTCAGGTTCTAGCCCTGGGCTTCATAAGCTGGGAAACTTTGGCTATTCACTTGACCTCTTAGACATCTGGTCCTCACCTGGAAAATGAGTAAACATTGGCAGCCTCTCAAGGTTATGACATATGTATGTATAGTTCTTTGTATGTGAATTATAACACATCTCATGGGAATTCCTTCCCAGTGCCCATATAAGCTGAATGGTAAACACACACTGCCCTAGAGCTTTCTTTGGAACAGAGAGCCTGCTTGCTTCTTTCTTAGCATGTCAAATACTATTAGTTTCAAGGTAGCAGATCTTTCTATTTTCTCTTCTGCTCCCAGTTAATAATTTGGTTTGGATTAACAAAGAAGCATCTTCTGTTTTATTTTGTTACTTTGTTTAACCAGGATTCAGAGGGTAAAGCTTGGTGCTTATGGGCGCCTTGATAAACTCCTTCCATTTCATCTTCCAAAAATGTGTACCTTTTTTGATGTGGGTTCTCCCTCCTCCTCTGTAGACCACAAGACACCTGAGAATATGGCCTCATGAATTTCTGTGGCTGAAAAAAAAGGTCAACACTTCTTTGTGAACCTTCTGCTGAAGATGCTCACCAAATTTAACATGGTTCAGCCTTCAACAATAAACACACAAACTATTGCAGGCAGAGTTTTAAATAGGGTGGGATGGCTAGAATTTTGACCCCAGGTGCTGAATTTAAGGGTTGGAAACACATTTGCAGTGTTTTAGCATTATAGAAACAACAGCACTTAGTGACAACAGTCACTATCTAGCAAGAAAAATTAGTTTAAATAGGAAGTGACCAGGTGGTAGCTGGAGCAATCTCCTCTACTCTTTGCACTAAGCCTTCCTAATAGCTGGTTGCACCAATCTATGTCTCCCTTCTGCCATGAAATGATATCTTGCTCTCACTTCCTCCTTCATCCCTGTTCTCCCAATTAACTGAGCACTCCTGTTCATGCTTCTTGTCTTGGGATCATTTGTGGTACTTGCTGTTACAAAGGCTCTGACTGGTGGGAAGAGAATCTGTTTCATTGGTACAACCTTTAGGAATCTGTGGTCACTTTCAGGCCACAATGAGGATTGGACTTCAGGAAGGCTATTCAGTATCATCATCTTCACTTGATTAGGAATATTGCTTTTTTATTTCTTTTGTTTTCTGAAAATAGGATTCCCTATCTGACTCACATTGAAAGTACAGTGAGCAGCTACCCCTTAGTGGGCCTAATCCCACTGCCAATCTGCACAAAAGTTTTGGCTTGTTTTATTTCCAACTTTGGTCAGTTCACCCCTCCTTAAACAACCTGGTTCTCTTTCCCTCCCCCTTATTAGTGCCTAGGGTGGACCCCCTATAGGCTTGAACCCATTACAGCTTAAAACTCTTGATGTCAAGAAATCCACTAGCCTTGGCTTTCCTAAGAGCAGGGATCATAGGTATGTACATCATGTCTAGCATGTTTTATTGTGTCTAGTATCTAACATAGTTCCTGTAGTACAGCAGTACCTTTTAAGTGTTTGTTGACTGATTGAGAGATGAGAAAAGAACCAATTACAATGCAAATCCAAATCAGGATCCTCACCTTTTAGTTCCAAACTGCTGAGTGGATCTCCCATTTTATTTTAACCTCTTATCTAATATAAAATCCTGATTGGGATTGAAAGTTCTTAATAATGTGGCCCTTTTCTACCTTTCTAGCTTTCTTATTTCTTATTATCTCCCAAGAATTTGCCTCTTGGTGGTTTTTTGACTGCTATATGATATTCCACCTTCTCTCTTATTGCCTTTAGACCCACTATCTCTCATACCCAGGATGCTCTGCCACCTAATCTAGGCCACTTAGCTTCTCTGGCTTCCTTTAAACCTCTGATCCAATTCTGTTCTCTATAGGCTTTTCCTGATTTCCCTAATTGCTAATGCCTTATTCTTTCAAGTCACCTCCATCATTGTTGTCTCCCCAATTAGAAGGCACAGGCCTTGAGAGTAAGATCCTCTTTCTTTGTATTCCTACCACACAACAAGTACTTAATAAGTATTTATGTACTTAATGGCTAATTTACTTTGTCCTTCAGTTGTCTCAAGGGCTCTCATGATCTCTTGTGACTATTTTGCTTTTCCCTACATCCCCCCAACATCATATTTTCACTCTCTTCCTCTTCTTGCCAATCAGCATATTAAAGAGGAATAGTTCATAGGTTTAATCCTTAGAGGACATATCTGTGCTTTAAAAGGAAAACTTGTTCATTAATAGAATGTATAATGGAGATACGTTTGAGCAATGGAGTCTTCCTGTTTCCCCTTATGAAGAAAGGAAGCCAAACACTCAGTCCTTGCTTCTGAGAGTCAGTTCTGGTTTATTCAACATGGTTCAGCCTTCAACAATAAACACACAAACTATTGCAGCCAGAGTTTTAAATAGGGTGGGATGGCTAGAGTTTTGACCCCAGGTGCTGAATTTTTCTAGAACTTTTCTAGAAAGCTTTGGGAACTTCAGTGTCCTTGTATCCTTTTAAATTTCTTCCTTTTCCTCTTGTGACTATTTCTGACTCAGACATGTACTGGTGGGTGAAGGATGAAGGGATGAAACCCAGACAGGGTGGTTGAAAAAAAGTAAAATATACATCAGGCTGATTCTCCTGCTAACCACAAATTTTTTAAAATATAATTTCAAACCAGAAACCCAGTCTTTTCCTGAATATTCTCACTCCTTATTGGATGTCAGAATCGATTCATAAGCAGAAGTAATCTTAGGTAAAGTTGTAAAGTAGAAAGAACTTTTATTTTTAGAGGGTTTTAAATTTTGTCAAAGCACTTTTCACAAAACTACCCACAAAAGAGATATTTATGTCCATTTTGTAAATAAGGAAATTGAAGTTTAGAGAGGTCAGATCTTTTGCCTGGGTCACATGGAGAGAGGATGATTTAGTAGACAGAAGGCCGGCCTTGGAACAAGGAATGTGAATATGGGCTAATAACTTGGCCTCTTGAAGCTATAGCCCAGGCAACTTTCCATTGAGTTTAGGGGAAATTGCTTGCCCTGTATTAGTTAGCATTAGTTCCTCATCTCAGAGTGCATGAGGCCAGTAAAATCACAAGTCCAGTTCTCATCCCTATATCATAGCTAGAGTCACAGAATGACTCTGAACTTTGATTTTTTCTGACTTCAAGTCCAGTAAATCACATTGTCTCATCTTTTCCCTTTGCTGCTGGTTACCACCACCATCCAACTTCCAATTGGGATCTGATCTCTCCAACTTCATGCTTCCATTCTTTCCTGTTTCATTTCCTTTTCCCTACTCAAAACTGAATTGCCTTTTGCCATATATATATATATATGTATATATATATATATATATATATTTTGGGGCTCTGCCCTCTGTAACATTGGTCTAACTAATTAAACTCATGACAGACTATGATGTGTGCATTATATTACCCTATAATGTATGGCAATAATCCTTAGAAGACACTAGTAAATAGGTTAGTATATATTTTATTCAAGTACAGATGGGACTAGGTAACCTTGGAGCATGGATTTAGAATTAGAAGGGATTTCCATGATTTTTTAAAATCCAAATCACTCATTTTATCAGATGATGAAAGTGAGACCTAGGGAGTAACCTTTGAGATTCTATATTAATCAGAGAGTCGGATACAACTGAAATGACTTGAACAAAAAAAACATACTTCCAATAGTCTTGTGATGGAGAGAACCATCTGCACCCAGAGGGAGGATTGTAGGGACTGAGTGTGGATCACAACATAGTATTTTCACTCTTTTTGTTGTTGTTTGCTTGCATTTTGTTTTCTTTCTCATTTTTTCCCTTTTTGATCTGATTTTTCTTGTGCAGAATGATAAATGTGGAAATATGTAGAGAAGAAATTACATATGTTTAACATATATTGGATTATTTGCTGTCTAGGGGAGGGAGTAGGGGTAATAGAGGGGAAAAAATTTGGAACACAAGGTTTTAAAGGGTGAATGTTGAAAATTGTCTATGTATATGTTTTGAAAATAAAAAGCTTTAATAATAATAAAAAATAATGATGAATGATAATAAATTAACATCCCAGTTCAAAACAACATTATTTTAGCTTTATTTAAAAACATTTAGTTGATAAATTTTGATTTTATGTAATTTTTATTTCCTAACCCTGCCTAGAAAGCCATCCTTTACAATAAAGAAAAAAGAGAAAGGGAAAGAAAAAAAATCAAAACTATTCAGCATATCAACCAATTCTAATACATTTTTATTTTAATGGATCTTTCCATAGATATGACTTTTCTAACACTAATGCTATAAAAGATATAATCTTTTTATATTCTTCAAATCACCTGTAACTGAATACTTACTCCTACCAACATCTACTGAGAGGGTCAAAACCATAAATAGGAATTCTTGCACTTGGAGAAATTTGGGGTTTTATTGTGTGGGGGAAAATTATTTGGCAGCCATAAAGAAAGCAGTCCAACAATGGGTGCCTGTCCCCCAGCATCCTGAGGTCTCTTTGGAAATGGGACCAAAGGCAGACCTTCTCTCTTTGAGAGACCTTGAGAGTTGTGGCCTAGGAAAAGAAGGAAGAGTGTCCCACTTCATGCTGTTATATTGTGGCTTAAGACCATAAAGTCCTATGTTATAACAGTGGTTGACACAGGGACTCCTTCCTCGCTTGTATACTTTGGTGCAAAACTCTACTTGCACTATGTTAGTTATGATTCTGCTTTGGACTCTATATTCTTTTGCATAACCTGTCAAATAGATGGAAATACATCTTTTGTGATTAAGCTTCCTCTTTCTCACTCAGATTTATAGTTTATTGGGGCAATAGATGTATTCTACACAAAGACAGGTTTGAGTATTGCATTAATCAGAAACCTTTGCTGATTCTTATTAAAAATATCTGGAAACAAGAGAATTCACTGGCCGCAAGGTGAAGAATAATGGTGATTGTGTATTCTACACTTAGTGCCTACAAATGTGTATTTTACAAAACATTTAAAAGTGGGGGGGGAAGAAAGGAGGGGAGAGGAAGTGGACAAAAGTCTTTCCCAAAATAAATCTTAGTGTTCTAGGCAAGAGCAGGATTAAGTAAATACAGGAGCAAAAGCAAAATACCAAACTGGAAAACTGAGACAGCACTTACAAAGTTTGCAATGAAATCTCATTAGCTCATCATCAGCATCTGGGGAATTAGCTATTCTCCTGCCTCCTATATTCTTTTCTCTTCCTTTGAATAGCGAGTAACTACCCGACTCCATCAAAATAAACACATTTTTATTAAAAACAACCCATGGTTTGGCAGGAACCAAACATATCCATTTCCAAGTAAGTAAAATCTGCATCCCAAGAAATTAATCTTTTTTTCCTTGAGTGCACTCAGCCTTGTGTGTGGGAAAATATGTACCCATCTGGTTGGATACAGATAGATCCGATTTTTCCATTTTTGAGATGAAGTCATCCTTAGATCCTCTATGGAGCTGTACTTGGTGCACTGGGGTTGAATGACTTGGAAGAAAGGGATCCATTTTTGGGGAGGCAATTTAGCAGCTCAACCCTTGCTTTTCAGAGCAGTTGAAAGTAAAGATCGATACCATGTGGTCAGGACTCCTGTGGTCAGGATATCAGGCCACTGAATTGGTGAAAACAAATTAGGTCCAAGAGTGTTCTGGCCTAGCTGTACAAAGGAAAAATGATGCTATTGTCATGGTAGGCCCATGGCATTTTTGAATATCCTGAAGTTTATTCCCTCTGCTTACTCTACATAGATTCTTGTCCTTTTTTTCCCCTCAAGTCTCTCCCTACAAAATAAATCAATTATTAAAAATATTTTCAAGCACCTAAGCTATGACAAACTATGCTAGTGACTGGAGAAGTAAAAGTTTAGTTAAGACCTACTACCTATCAATTCCATTCAATTCACTAATTTATTAAGCACCTACTGATGTCAGGCACTGTGTTATGCACTGGGAAATTTTTTTAAATCCCTGTCCTTGAAGAATTTATAATTATAATTTATAAGAATTATAATTTACAATGTTTTTCTTTCTGCCAGTGCCTTCCTTTTTTGCAACATACTCTCTAGCCAGTATTTAAAATGCCTTCCTTTCCATGACTGATTAACTACCTGATAATGAATCCTTCCCAAGCACTGTATATAAAAAAAAGTACCTACTTTAGACTCACAAGGCCTGTTTTTGACTTCTAGTTCTACTTCTTACTATGTGATTATGGTCAACTCACTTTTTGTACTTTAATTTCCTCAGAAGTGAGATGAAGGAACTAAACTACATGACATTAAAAAAAAACATTTTTCTAAATCCAGAATCTTCTGATCATATGAAATCAGACCAATTTTACATTATGGCCTTTTGTCTTCTCTAGTCAAGGTGAAGACAACTTGGGTTTTTTGGGGGATCATAAAATTTAGAGCTGGAAGAATCTTCAAGGTACAATCCAACCTTGTTATTTTACAAATAATAGGCTAGTTTTTTCAACAATGACATGATTCGGGCCAATTCCAATGGACTTACGATAGAGAGAGAGAGCCATCTGTATCCAGAGAGAGGGCTTTGGGGACTGAATGTGGATCACAACATAATATTCTCACCTTTTTTTGTTGTCGTTTGCTTGCTTGCTTTTTTTTCTTTCTCATTTTTTTCCTTTTTAATCTGATTTTTCTTGTGCAGCATGATAAATGTGGAAATATGTACAGAAGAATTGCACATGTTTAACATAAATTAGATTACTTGCTGTCTAGGGGAGGGGTGGAGGGAAAGGAAAGGAGAAAAATTTGCAACACAAGATTTTGCAAGGATGAATATTAAAACTATATTTGCATGTATTTTGAAAATAAAAAGCTATCATTAAAAAAGGTAAATAACAGGCCAAGAAAGATGAAGCAACTAGACAGACTTCACACAGATAATAAATAGTGGTGCCAGGTACTCTGATTTAAAGTCTAACAATACTTATTCATTTTATTTATGTCCTTTCTTGCCCATCCTGCCTTCCAGTCATCACTTAGCTCTTTTTTCCTTCTGCTCCTCCTTTTTTCCCCTCTTCTCCCTGTCCCCCTATAAAAGAATTGTACTTTTTCTCCCAGAGGCTCATTTCCACTGATCATGAGAAACATGAGCTCACAGATCTAGAATTGGAAGAGATCTCAGAGCATGAATACTCTAAACTCTCTATCTTACAGGCAAAGAATCTAAGGCCTAAAAAGAGTATGACATGCCCAAAGCCACATAGACACGCCTGCAGCAGAACTGGAATTTGGATTCAGTTCCTCTTCCTTCAAATCCAATGTTTTCCTTACTACACTAGGCTGCTTCAGTTATATTTTATGTAAATGAATCATTGGAATACTAAAAAGTGCTCGTGAAATCAAGGGAACCAAGGTCAAGTCATTTAGAGTGGTAATATTTCTAAGTGCAAAAAACCACAAGCAGCTAAAAAGTTCCACAAATGGGGACTAACTGAGCAAAAAGCACTGTCAATATAATGAATAATGACAAATATGAGGCCTTTTTGTGAGTGAGGCATTTGGGGTTAAGTGACTTGCCCAGGGTCACCCAGATAGGAAGTATGAATTTGAAGTCAGGTCCTCTTGACTCCTGGGCCAGTGATCTTTCCACTGACAACTAGCTATGAGGGAAGAATAAGAGAAAAGAAGGAGAAGGAGAAGGAGAAGAGGAAGGAGAAGGAAGAGAAGGAGGAAGAGGGAAAAAAGAAAAACAAGAAGAAGAAAAAGAAGAAGGAAGAGGAAGAAGAGGAGGAAGAGGAGGAGAAAGAAACTGAGGACTAACATATATACTGACTATATAAAAGGCACATGGAAATGTAAATACTGTACAAAGATGATGGAGAGAGGCACTACAGCAATAAAGGTATTGAATAAAAAAGACCTGAAATAGAAACAAATTCACCTTGTTCATCTTTGTCCATGTTCAGTACTTTCAGTATGTCTGACTCTTTGTGACCCATTTGGAATTTTCTTGCCAAAGATAATGAAGTGCTTTGCCATTTTCTTCTTCAGATCATTTTACAGATGAGGAAACTGAGGCAAACTTGTTAAGTGACACTTTTTAAGTGCCCAGGGTCACACAGTTAATATTTTTATTCTTCCTGACTTGAGATTCACTTTTCTTCAAAGATAAAGCTTTTGGTTTTTGGTTATTTCTTTTATTTTTATTTATTTTTTTACTTTGTGTGTGAGACAATTATGATTAAGTGACTTACCCAGGGCCACATAGCTAGTAGATGTCAAATATATGAGGCCAAATTTGAACTCAGGTCCTCCTCACTCCTAACCACTGTACCACCCAGCTGCTCCCTGGTCATACCTTTCAAACAAATGTAGAAGGAAGAGACCTAGGTCATCTATTTTAGGAAGCCTAGAGAAAGAAATGAACATTCCTCAAAAAGATTCTGGGGTGTCTAAAGCCCAAATCAACTTAGAAGGCTTAGTTTGGTTCATTTTTTCTCTTTGGAAGTTCAAGGAAAAGGGAGGAGGTTCTTGGGATAAAATGAACTGAAAGATTCTCTTGTTCATAAAATCATAGTGTCAAAACTTGGAAGAATTTTTATTGATTATGTGAGGCAGCTGGGTTCTGTAGTCAGTGGATAGAATATTGGACTTTAAGTGAGGAAGGCCTCAATTCAAATCCCTCCTCAGATAACTGTACAAGTATTTACCCTTTCTGTGCCTCAGTTTCCTCATCTGTAAAATAGAAATAATACTAATACCTCCAAGGTTGTTTTAAGAAACAAATGAGAAAATACATATAAAGTGATTCACAAGCCTTTAAGTTATTACATAAAACTAGCTACTGTTTCTATGATATTATTGTTATCCATCTTCATGTTATAGAAGAAGCAGAAATCATACAATTGGTAATATTAGAACTCAAAATGAGCCCAGAGCTTCTAATTCCAAGTAAAGTGCTTTTTATATTACACTGAGGTGCCAATTCTAACATAGAGGTGACCCTAGCCTTTTAATAGAGGTAGGATTGCGCAGAGGACAAAATATTAGGCTGGAATAAGGATTTCTATATTCTGTTCCCAATGCTACCTAGAGCTTTCAGGCATTTAAATCACCTCCCTCGGTGAGACCTCAGTTCCTACACACACACACACATACACACACACACACACAGAAAGAGAGAGAGAGAGAGACAGAGAGGGATGGAGGTTAGGTTAAGTGATTCTTAGTACTTCTTCTGGCTCTAGTATCTTGAGATTCAGTCCCTCCCTTCCAAATACAGAAGGCCAAGATCATCCTTTGGAAAAAGGGTGAATGATATTGAAAAGAATTTGGGGAGGTGAACTTAGGGATATGAAGGGAACCCAGCTTCATATTGCCCATGGATGGGGAGAAAGATCAAGACTTAGCAAGTTGGAGCAGAATATAGGTTGGAAAAATAAGAGCCTACTAATGGAGTTGCTTTAATGGGAGAATGATACAGTGGTGAGCTGGATTTGGGTAGCAGGTGTGGGGTTCAAAATCCATTGCATTATTTTGTCATAGAGGAGTGAGCCTCTTAACTTTTCTGGTCTTCATTTTCTTTATCTGTAAAATTAAGGGGATTGATTATGGTCTCTGAGGTCCCAATTCTGTGATCCTGTGTATATCTTCTAAGTACTACAGAATTTAATTCAATTCAACATGCATCTTTTGTGTAGCATAAAAAAAAGAATGATTCCTTGATTGGTTATAATCTGATAGCTGTCATTATGAGAATTATCTTCATGTTGTTTCTTAATTTTTTTCCTCAGGTGTGAGATTAAATAAATTCCATACTTTATTAACCTGAGAGAAAAAAATTCAACATGAATCTATTAAATGACTAGTACTAGTCCAAGTGTTGTGCTTAGCCTGAACACAGAGACAAAAAATTTTCTCTCTCTGGGAGCTTCCACTCTATAGGAGAGGTTTATGACACACAGATAAATTTTTTAAAAACAACCTCCCCCACAAAATCAACAGCAATTCACAAAGTTAAGCAAAGAAATTTTGAGAGGAAAGAAGCCCTAATAACTGGAAAGATCGCCTAAGACCTCAGGAATGACTACATATCGGGAATGTGGTGCTGACAGATGTCAAATACCAAGAACCTGGGCCAGTTTGACTGGAATGAAGTCAGATAGGTGTTACAGATCAGGAACTGTTTTCCTTGAATTGTTCCTTTCCAAATTGGTTAAGTTTCTTGAGGGTTTTTAATAATTTTAATTATCTCTCCAATTCTCAATCAATGTTTATAATATTCTTCATCAATATGTAACAAGGGCAATGAATAATCAATTTCCTCCAATGAGGAGTGTCTTCTGCAAATGAACTCAAGCCCTGATTTCATTTGTCTGATGAATGTCCAAATTCCTGGTCTCTACTTTCTCACTCACCTACTTACTGTTCAATCTCTTAAAATTTGTGTGAACTTGGTGGAACAGAGTTAGCTTGAGCAAACCTCTACAGTTTCACATCACCAACTGGTTCTGGTATTGTGAGCAAAAAGGATACAGAACAGACTTGGGGTAGACTGAGTTAACTTTCTCCTAAGACAATCTAATCAGGATCCATCTGTAGATCCTTTGGGGACGAAATATCTAAAGATAGCTTTAGAACTCTGTTAGGAGCTTTTGGACCCAAAAAACTTCCTTGTGAACTGTGTCGTTTCTTTGAAAGTGATATTTATTTCTTTGTGGATTGCTTTTACCTGGGGTGGGAGGTTACTCAATTTATTTTTATTAAAAGAATCACATATTTGAACCCTTAGGCTTTGAGTAGATGGAACCAGAACATTACCTTTATGGAAATTTCTATTTTTAGTCTCCTTTAAGCAACAGTCCTATGTTTCCAATTACTAATATAATAATGTCAGACACCTACCTACTTATGCTTCATGTACTTTATTAATTTGTTAGTTTTCATAACAACTCTGTGAAGTTAATACCACAATAGGCATTATCATCCCCATTTTATGGATTTGGAAAATAAGGCTTGGTAAATTCAAATTACTTGTTTACAGTTGCACAATTAGTGTCAAAAAAAGATTCAAACTATACACACAAATATATACATGTATGTACATGTTTATTATACATGCATATACATATGTATAATATATACTCCCTCACTCAAATTCAATTCCTTGCATTCATGGCTTCACCAACCTGATGTCATGGTTGTCTTAATACACAGACACACACACACACACACACACACACACATATATATGAATGTATATACATATTACTTTTTAATAATAGTTACTTTTAGGGTATGAGGAAAGAAAAAAAGGAAAAAAATAAAATTTTGTTATGTATTTAAAAGTAATAGCAAGTTGTATATAATAGATTTGCAGTTTCACACAGTCATCTTTTTTCTCCTTTTTCTATTCTACTCTATGTTACAGAAAAAAAACTTGTTTTATTTCTTAAATTCAAAATAAAACAAATAAAATACCAAAGAAATAAGCACATGCCTCTCCTGCCTCCAAGTCCACTCCAGTGTGCTTTGTCTGTTGACTCTCATTTGGACGCTACTCTGGCTCCTCAAGATCAACATGTCCAAAGTGGGACTTCTTTTTACCATAAAACCTGGCATTCCTTTTGAATTCAGAATTTCTTGTGACCCCCCCCATCATTTTTCTAGTAACTCGGTCTCAGAATCTCCATCATATCTGATTGTTCTCCTCTCCATATCAGTTGCCAAGCCTGTTCTGTTCTCCTTCCACAATTCCCTCCTCTTCATCTTCTTTCCATTCACACTATATGTCATTCAGGCTCTCATCACTCTACTTTGAACTTCCAGTCCTTTTCCCTTTCCAATCCATCATCACAAAGGCACCAGATTGTTTTTGCCAATACAAAGGTCTGATGTTATAACTCTCCTCCTCTTCCCATCCCACTCCCCTCCTACAATGCCATCCTATTAGCCACAGAACCAAATACAAATTCTCTAGCTTAGTACTTAAGGTCCTCTACAATATGGGTCTTATCGACTTTTCCAATCTTATTTCACTTCATCTTCCTCCACATAATCTCCACTCCAGTCAAACTGGACTACATATTAGTAAAAGCAAAGTCATATAATATAAAATGCCCTAAATTTTATACTAACTAAATTTAATACTAACATTTTGGGTCTGAATTCCAGCTCTTCTCTTTATTACAGTGGTAGCATGGCTAGCAGGGAAGACTTGAATACAAGTCCTTTCTCTCAGACATATTGGCTATCTGATATTGGACAAAGAGTTTAATCTCTCCCTGTTCTTGGCAACTCTTTAATTTCAGAGAAGGTGTCAATCTGCATTGGAGGAGGAAGTTTCCTCTTTAAGGAGTTCTCTATACTCATAAAATCATTGGTCTCCAAACTTGTACTATTCACTACCTGTCACTTTGGTCAATGCATTATACTCTCTGGTTTCTGTAAAATAAAGGAGTTGAATTAAATGACTTTTATTCCTCTGGTTAGTCTCTCTGCCTTAGGTTTCTCTTGTCTTTATCTGTCTTCTACTCAGCTGTGATCTTAAAACACAGGCCTGACTATATCACTCCACTACTCAACAAACTCCAGTGACTCCCTGTTACCTCCTGGATAAAAAATTCTTTGTATGACTTTAAAGTCTTTCATAAACTAGCCCTTTTTTCTACCTTTTTTACCTTATACTTTTTCTCCCCTCCACCTATTCTATGATCTAGCTATGCTGGTCATCTTACTGTTTCTTATACAGGACACGTCATCTCCCAATTCACTGACCCAGGCTTGGAATCCTCATCCTTCTCATTTCCCAGTCTGTCTCTTGGCTTCCCAGGCTTCCTTCACTATTCAGGTCAAATCCTGTGATCTGGAAGAGGCCTTTCCTGGTTATAACACTCCACTCAGAGCCAACACCTCCCATTTATTCTCTCTCTCTGTGTGTCTCTCTGTCTCTGTCTCTCTCTCCCTCCCTCTCTCTCTCTTTGTTTCTCTCTGTCTCTGTCTCTCTCTGTCTCTCTCCCTCTCTCTGTCTGTCTGTCTGTCTGTCTCTGTCTGTCTCTCTGTTTTTCTCTCTCTTTCTCTCTGTCTCTATCTCTCTCTGTCTTTCTCTTTCTTTCTTTCTCTCTCTCTCTTCTCTCTCTGTCTTGTCTCTCTCTCCCACCTTTCTTTCCCCCCATATATTTATGTATGTGTGATGTATACATCCACACACATTTTTTGCTTTTTCGAGACCTATGTATCCCAAAGTTTCATCAACTATGACTCTCACAGGCAAGGGATATCCATTTAATTTCATACAGCACTCCAGATTACACACACACACACACACACACACACACACACACACATGTGTGTGTGTGTATGTGTATGTGTATATATACAAGTTCAGATATGTGTATATGCATATTATCATATAAATATGTGTATATACACATACATAAACACACATATATATGTAAACATAAATTTGGAATTTCCTTTCTAATAGAGAAATAGTATTCGAGCAACTATGTACTTACTATATATATATATACATACATAAACACATAATACTATACATATACATATATGTAGTATAGATTGGAGATGATCTATTTTTCTGTCTTCAGTATCAATGAGAGTTAATTTATCTAATTACCTCTCTATCCAAACATTGTATGCATCTGATTGCTTGCTTGCTATTTCTCCCATTATAAAGGGAAATTCTTCAGAGCAGAGACTTTTTTCCTTTCTTAGTGTTCCCCAGTGCTTAGTATAGTTCCTGGCATAAAATAAGTAATTAATTAATGTTTGTTAACTGGTTTATTGACTGACTTTACAACTTTAAATCTATGATCCTTAATATTCTTCAACTGAACCTTTCTGGTGACACTAACCCCAAAACAAAAACAGACAGAAAATAAAAACAACTCATTTCCTTGTCTTTACTGTTCTAGGATTCCAGTTGCTCTTGGCTAAAGAGAAGTGCTAGAATGATTTCAAAAATGATTTACTCATCACTGAGCACACATTATCAGTTTAACATTACCAGCTACATTGGAGGATCTGCATTTTGTAGTGGGGGAGGCGGTTCCTTCTGCCAATGCAGACCACATACGTCCAAGCTAGAACACTGCAAACAAGTCTTAGCTATGGCTCCTACCAAGTAGATAGAGGAGGGAAAAAGACAAAAGACAATGGAGTCCCAACTCTCTAGGGGCTTGGGATGTAGATAGGGTAGAGAGTGGAAGAGAAGGAGAAGGAGCATGTGTTTGGCCAACTCTGCTAAGGTGGCTGGTTTGCAATGTATACATATGCACAATGTATGCATGCTGCCAAATACATAACTAATTATTTAGAAGAAACTTAGATGCTGATGACAGTGATGTTGTTGCTAAAGGCATTCCTAAAAAGCTGGCACAAGATTTGCAGCAACAAGAGAAAAAAACAGCAACAAACAGTAAATATCAAGTTGAAAAGTAAATGCTGATGAAATGGATAGGTGGAAGAGATGCTCTAGGCTAATATTTACCTCTTTCATTCATTCAATAAATACTAATCAATTGCAAACCACTCAAAATGTGCTCTGATTGGGATAGAATTCAGTGAGACTCTCATTTCTCTCATTTTGGAAACTACATCTTTGTGGAGCACTGGATTTGAGATCAGGAAAATTTAGGTTCAAATCCTGTCTCAGATACTAGTTGTGTGATTCTGTCAAGTCACCTAATCTCTCTATATCTTAGTTTCCTTCTCTGTGAGATGAGGGGACACTTAATGGCCTCTAAGATCCTTCTTGGTGCTAAATCTATATTCCCATAAGTGGAATGTAAGAATAAGATTATTTCTCCATTTCCATGATTTTGTACAGTTAAGTTCTGCAATATTTAGAATAGTGGAGTTAGGAAAACTTAAATCGAAATCCTGCCTCTCATTTCTTAGTTGTGTGATCCTGAGCAAGTCACTTAACCTCTGTTTCAGTTTTCTCTGGTAAAATGGAGATAACAATAGAATCTACCTTCCAGAGTTATTGTAAGAAACAAATGGGGCAACTTTTTTTTTTGCTAAGGTGATTGAGGTTAAGTGACTTGCCCAGGGTCACACAGCTAGGAAGTATAAAGTATCTGAGGCCATATTTGAATTCAGGTTCTCCTGACTTCAGGGCTGGCGTTCTATCCACTGTGCCATTTAGCTGCCCTAATGAGGAATCATTTCTAAAGCATGTTGCAGATCTTAAAATTTTTTGCTACATAAATGCTTACTATGATGGCGATGATGATGATGATGATTTCCCTCCCCCATAAGTGGGATGTACTTAAGTAAAGAATTGAAGCAATTACACTGAGATTTTAGGTCTACGGACTCTGAGCTTAACCAGAGAGATGAAAGGAAAGTCCTTTATTGGCATGAATTAACAAATAATTTTCTCAGTTTTCCTCTTCAAGTTTATGGTATATAGAAACATTATACCCCATCCTATTCCATTCTATCCTGTCCTATCCTATTCCATCCAATCTTATCATATCTTATCTTATCGCATCCATCCCATCCCAACCTATCTTATCCCATCCTATTGGATCCTATCCTAGCTCATCCCAATCTATCCTATCCTTTCTTATTCTATCCAATACAAAGCTTTCTGGCCTGTTTTTTGAAACCTAGATCTCTCAGAGGATGAAGCCCAATTGTTTTCTATTGGTTAATACAAAACACTTGGGAAGGTGGAGGATCCAGCTGTGCCTATGTTTTCTCTTGGTTGTAGGGATTTTTTTTTTTCTGCAAAGGATACAGAGGTATTTATTTTCAGGTCAAGATCATAGATTCAGGGCTGAAAGGGACCTTGGAGATCATTTAATACAATTCTCTTTATTATGAAAACAAGGAAATTGAGTTCATACCAGTAGGAAGTGGCAAAGCTGGAATTTGAATCCAAATTTATAGGGCCTCCTTTAATAACTATATACATTGAGAAAGGGATTTCCTCATCAGGACTTCCCTATACTCATGAAATCAGGTCAAAAAAAACATAATGAAATTAAAAACAAAAAAACAACAACAACAAAAAAAACTTACTTTAAGGCCTTAGGTTTGGCAGGTGGGGGAGAAAAAAAACTTAAATTCTCATTGTAGCCAATCTATGAAGCTTTATTATTTTTCTTTTTTGAGGTAAGATGCTCAAAGCAACCAATCTCTAAATCTCTGATATTTTTCTTCTTTGAAGTATCAAATTGGATTTATGTAGTTTATTTTATAACAATTTGTTATTGTCTTGGAGATGAGCTTGGAATAACCCAGAAACTTTTTCTTTAAAAAATATGTTTTTTATTTCATCATAGTCACTTTCAATGGAAGTTCTCAACTCCCTACAGAATTTCCTTCGTAATAAGTAAGTATAGTAAAGCCAAACAAATCAACATGTTGGCTGTGTCTGAAAATAGATGGTTCATTCTGCATCTGTATTCTGCCCTCTTTGCTGAGACGCAAGCTTCATTCTTCATTATTAAACCTCTTAAATACATTTGGACAATATATTGACTAAAGTTCTGTTTTATTAAGAAATGCTTTCTGTACCACCATCACACATTCTTTTTTTTTTAAATAACATTTTATTTTTTCTAATTACATTCAGAGATGTTAAATATTTTTTTCAGATTCCAATTTTTTTCCCTCCCTCCTTCACCTCCTCCTCTCTGAGATAAACAATTTGATATTGGTATTACATGTAGAATTATAAAAAACATATTCCCACAGTAGCCATATCATCATACATTTCTGAGGATATTATTGTCTACTTTCTTCATTTTATAGATTAAGAAACAAGATGTGAAGTGTTGTTTTCTGATTGCAGATCTAGGAAAAAGGAAGGGAAAGAAAGAGGGAAGGAAGGAAGGAAGGAAGGAAGGAAGGAAGGAAGGAAGGAAGGAAGGAAGGAAGGAAGGAAGGAAGGAAGGAAGGAAGGAAGGGAGGGAGGGAGGGAGGGAGGGAGAGAGGAAGGAACGGAGGAAGGGAGGGAGGGAGAGAGGGAGGAAGGAAGGAAGATCTTTGCTAGAGAAAAGATGTACAAATTCTATATTACTCAGACTCCAAAGTTTTTAAACCCTTGGATTCAAGGTAGACATATCTGACACTTTAAAAGAACACCAAAGTCATGAAAATATCTGTTTTCCCATTTTTAAAAATGCTGAAGTGAAATATAGTTCTGACTTGGAAAAAGGCTAGCTAGCTGTAGGCTCTGGTGCACAAAATCATGCTACAAAGAAGCTGTAAAGCGATCACAACTCCTACCTATAATCTCGGAGATAGGATTACTCTTTCACAAAGAAATGAAAGAAATCTCTGGCAAATCATTCCTGCATGAGGCAGTTCATTATTTTGGACCCCTAGGCTAGGTCATGTGAAAAACCTAATATATACTAAAATCTTGGGAAGCTTCAGAAGCGGGTGAATTAGTCCCTCAGTGACTTTAAAAAAGCTTTGTACTGTCAGATGATCATCTCAGAGTTCATATTCAGGACAGTAAATTTGAATCTTGTGATTTCCACAAAATGAGCTTCCTTTCCTTTCCCCTTTCCCCTTTCTCCTCTTTCCCCTTTTTCCCCTTTCCCCTTTTTCCCCTTTCTCCCCTTTCCCCTTTTTCCCCTTCCTTCCCTATCCCCTTTTGCCCTTTCTCCCCATCCCCTTTTCCCTCTTTCCCCTTTCTCCTTTCCCCTTTCCCCTTTTTCCCCTTTCCCCTTTCCCCCTTTCTCCCTTTCCCCTTTTCCCTTTTCCCCCTTTCCCCCTTTCCTCCTTTCCTCTTTTTCCCATTTTCCCCCTTTCCCCTTATCCCCCTTTCCCCTTTCCCCTTTCCCCTTTTTCCCCTTTCCTTTCCTTTCCTTTCCTTTCCTTTCCTTTCCTTTCCTTTCCTTTCCTTTCCTTTCCTTTCCTTTCCTTTCCTTTCCTTTCCTTTCCTTTCCTTTCCTTTCCTTTCCTTTCCTTTCCTTTCCTTTCCTTTCCTTTCCTTTCCTTTCCTTTCCTTTCCTTCCTTTTTTTTTTTTGAGATTCTGTCTCCCTAACTCTCCCCGGTCAGTAAGTGTAGCTGCCACTCAAAGGTCTGATTTCAGTACTGTTAAGCTGGGATGATTTTTCCATAATATTTGCCTGGTGGCCCCCTACCTTAGTTCCTCTCTTTCCTAGGAGATCGTGGACTTAGTGCAGAACCGGTTCAGGATCAGTCTGACAGCAATTTAAAATGACCGAACTCAATCAATCCATTAGCTCCAGCATCCCCGTAGCAGAGATTCCAGGTATGGGCTATCATGGTGCAAGCTTCCTTTCTTGAGCCACATTTATCTATCTCTGCTACAACAGGAAGAGCATACAAACAATAAGAAATGAGGATGATATTTTAAACAGTAAAGGCAATCTGGGCTTAATATGATTGATAGGAACCAAGCTAGAAAGAAGGAAAGAAAAACTGTTCCTGGATTCCAGTGGTCATTGAAATATCACTTCTTTTTCTGTGAAAGAAGGGGTGTGTGTGTGTGTGTGTGTGTGTGTGTGTGTGTGTGTGTGTGTGTGT
>JAJPUD010000172.1:868824-897876 GCA_023553655.1 Myrmecobius fasciatus
TGTGTGTGTGTGTGTGTGTGTGTGTGTGTGTGTGTGTGTGTGTGTGTAGTATACATAGCTTTTTCGCTAACAGAAAATCCTATTCAATGGAAACAAAACAAAGAATAGTTTCTGGTTTAGTAAAGAGAACAAAAAAGGTCCCAAGGGAAGCCATTTAGCAGATTTTGATGGTAGGTGGATGAAATGATCTCATATGAATCTTTCCTAACTCTAACATTCTCATGCACTATATTACCCAACATTCTTAAGTTTATAAGGGGCTACTTGAATGGAAGCTAGAAAAAAGGAAAGAAAAGCAGTTCCTGGGTTTCAGTGGATGCTGAAGAAAACAGCCAAGACCTGAACCACATAGGAATCCATGACTTTCCATTCATTCTCCATAGAGGACTCACTCAATGCACTGGAGATCTACTGTCATAATAATTTGTGTTTACCAATGCAGGAGTCCTGTTACATGCTATTCACTTGTTTTCTTCACTTTGCTACATAATTAGATTACCCACTCTACAATCTGTTTCTACTTTTCCAAATGATGCTTTTTATCACTTTGTGCCATAGTCTGGTAGGTAGGTGTTACAATGGAAACAACACTGGACTCGGAGTCAGGAAGAAATGAATATAAATCCAAGCTTGGACACTTTTAGCTGTGTTACCCTAGTTTAGTTTCTTCATCTATAAAATGGAAATAATAATAGCACATTCTTACGGGGTTGTTGTGAAAGTAAAAAGTAACAAACCTTGAAGTGCTGTATAGCTGTATAAATACTAGCTATCATCATCATTATTTACAAGTCATCATGATCTCTGGAGGCTTTCCATTCTACTTTTTTACAGATCTAAATTTCAGGGAGCTTTATACCATATTGACTCAACCTTTGTGAAAATTTCATAAATTGCATCTAGTTTAACTCTATGGGATTAAGCAAAAACAAATCCAACCCCTCAGCCACATTACAGCTCTCTAAACAATGAAAGACAGAGAGGATGTCCTTTTTCCAGGTCTTTTTCAGATAAAACTGTTCTTTTCTCCCATTTTCCTTATTCTCTACTGAAATAATTGGTTTTCTGAGCAAAAATCTGAATGATTTTATATTTATTCCTATTAAATTTTTTCTTCTTAGACTGTGTCATTGATACAACCTATCAAAGCACTTGCAAAATGTCCCTAACTTGCCTATTACACATATGATATGCACTAAGCTCAAAGCATGTCAGACAGTGAATTTGAGAAAAACTCAATTTAAATGGCTGCTCTTACTGAAGAGAAGCTGCCATATGTGCAAATCTCCTGACTTTCTTCTTGGGTTTCCAAATGTTCAGGATATCATTATTCTTCATAGCAAAGATTACTATGGTATAAGAAAAGCTTCTGATTCCATCATTTATAAATAAGAAAAAACAAAGCTCAGAGATGTGAATTGTCTTGTTCAAGATAACATAGTGAGTTAGTGGAAGAAATGGGATTTGCAGTAAAGCTTTCAGAAATCAAATCCCATGCCTTTTCCATTGTACCAATATGGTACAAGGCCCTACACCTCAGAAAACATGTTGGTATCCAAACTCTGCTTCCTATTTCTTGATAATAAAGCCAAGTTGTTCCAATATAAGCTTAATTTTTTAGTTTCTTTCCAAAAGACTCTACTCCAAATACAATAGAGGTTTATGCCCATCAAATTATTTTCTTTCAGGTTTATGTGGCAACTTGCCCATGCCTTTTCAATTCTCACTAACCTCTCTGGGATCAAGGAATAACAAGTCTGATAGCAGCTGCTGTCAATAATCATCCTAGAGAGCTGGAAATTCCTCATTGGAAAACCCCATATTCTTCTCATTTCCCTGGCAGCATCACCTTGACAACTGGCACACTTCCTGCTCAGGGCTCTGCAGAGCTTATTTGCACCTTTGATTCATTCTGAAAACAATCAATCTGCATGGTTTGCTCATGAAACCAGAACAATCCTTGTCCAGAAAGATGGAACTCCTGACCTTATTAGCAATATTTCTCCAGCCTTTTCCTAGCCTATATTGTGCCTCTCTCAGTAAGAATCATAGGATTTGACTTGAATTCAAAATTCTTTCATCAGCTGTCTGGTGAATACTCTCAGGATCATGTTATTTCAAATATAATATATAAACTCTAGCTCTGAAAATACAAGTCAGTAATTTCTTGACTTGTCTTAGTGCTATTTTCATCCTTCATAGGTAAAGGAACCAGTAAGGATAACTTCCATTTTGGACCAGATTCTCCAGGTCCAGAGACAGCATGGCTTAATGGATAGGATATTGACCTTGAATCCTACTGCAGATACTTGCTAACTTTGTGACCCTTGGAAAGTCAATAGAACTTTCTGTATCTTAATTTCTAGATTTGATAACCTCTAAGACTCCTTCCTTTTCTAAATCAATGATCAATCTACATCAGGAAAAAACTGGTTAATATAATAGAAATTATGGGAACCTTCAGAGGAAGAGACCTTTATTTCTTAAGAGTTTCTGATAATCAATGAGGGGGAAAAAAGGCATGATGTGACATGTATTCCTAAATGGAAGAGCAGAATTAAAAAAAAAATTGGTGAAGACAACTCAAGAGGAATGGGAAGTTTTCAAGAATGAATTTATGAAGATATAAAAGAAAGTTTTCATGATGAAGGAAAAATGGAGATATCTATTTGATTAGTATGGATATAGAAAGAATGCAGTAGTCAACTTTTTATTTTTAAGAAATGTAAAAAAGATGGATTAACTTGAACTCAAGGGCAACTAATATTATCTCCTTAATAATTTTCATTATCAATTCCTCATTTGCTATTTTAAACATTCCATATGTGTATATATACAAACATATACATATGTATATGCATACATATACATATGTATTTTTTTCTTTTACCTTTATTCTGAATTTGCCAAATAGAATAAAACAAACATTTCCATATAGAGAGCAGAACAGAAGAATAGAATTGTATATGAGACTGTTGATTAGCTTATGAAAGACTTACTCTTCTTTTTAAATATAATAAATTCAAATAGATTTTCAAAACTTTCCTGCTTGTCTATAATTCCTTCTGCCAAGCTTTTATATTATTCATCCTATTTGCCTACTGTTGATGAATTCAAGTCACTAGATTCAGATTACCTCCCTCCCAAGGTACTAAAAGAATTAGCGATTGTAATAGCTGAGCTGTTTATAAGTTAGCAAGGCAGAATAATATAGGGGAGAGAGTGCTGGAAAACCCACCTCAGACACTTATTGGCCGTGTGATTCTGGGAAAGTCACTCAATTTATCTGTGTCTCAGTTTCCTCATCTGTAAAATGAGAGGAATTATAATTAATGGCCTTTAGGGTCCTTTCCAACTAAATCTATGACCTTCTGATCTTTTAAAGATCATGGAAAATGAGAGGTACTATAGGAGTGAAGGAAGACAAAAATTGCTCTGATTTACACAAAAAAGACTCTGAGCATTATATATTAGTGAGCTTATCAATATCTGGCAAAATTCTAGAATTATTACATGGACAGTTAGTAAACATCTAAAAGGGGAACCGGTGATCACAAAGAGCTAGCCTGGCTTCACCAAGAGTTGGTCATGCCAGACTCAATTCATTTCCTTTTTTGACAGAATTACTAGTTCAGGGCAATGCTACATTTATGATTTACCTGGATTTTAGCAAAAAATTAACTAAGTGTGTAATGCAATTTATTTTGGACAAGATAGAGAAAAAAGGAAATAGAAGACATTTATTAGTTGGTTTGGGGAACATTTGAATGGTAAGAGCCAAAGATTTTTCATTAATAGTTCAATGTCAACTTGGAAGGGGTTCTGCAACAGAGAGTAGCAAAGATCTGTGATTATTTGGCCTGGTACTGATCAAAACTTATATAAATTATTTGGATAGGGGCATAAATAGCATCTTTATTAAATCTGTAGGTGACACAAAGCTAGGAAGGATAGCCAACTGGGTAATAAAACCAAGTTCCAGAAAAGATCATAACAACCCAGAGACCATCTAATCCAATTCCTTCTAATCCTTCTAATCCAATTTCTATAAAACACTATAGATGAAGGAACTGAGGCCTAGAGAAGTTAAATAATTTGCCAAGGTCAAATTTCTAGTGAAGGGCAGATTTGAGATTTTAATCCAGGTTTTCTAACTCTAAATTCAGTATATCATGATGTCTCCCAGAATTCCAAAAAAGGTGAAATTAAATGGAAATGAATAGAAAATCAAGTCAACAATCACTTATTAGTGCTTATTCTATACCTAGCATTGTGCTAAATGTTAGGAATACAAAAAGAAAACTAAATTAGTCTCTGCCCACTCATTTACCATTAGTTCCATCTTCTCCAATCTTTTCCAGCAGATTACCTCCATTCTCCTCTCCTCTCTCTCTTAACTTCAATCTTTCCCTATCTACTAGCTCCTTCCCTAGTGCCTATAAACTTGCTTATTCTCTATCCTTAAAAATTCTTCTGTCTCCGAAAGACATTGTCCTATATCTTTCTTCTCTGTGGCTAAACTCTTTGAGAAATGCATCTACACTTGGTGCTTCCCTTTCCTCTTTTCTCACTCCTTTGTGACCTGGCTCCCAACCTCTTCAGTTGAAATTACTCTCTCCAAAGTTACCAGTGACTTTTTAATAGCTAAATCTAATGGCTTTTCCCCTCAATACTCATTCTTGCTTTTTCTGCATTGAGTAACAGTATTGATCACCTGCTTCTCCTGGATACTTCTTCTCTAGAGTTTTCGAAACACTTTTTTCCTGCTTCTGACAGATGTTTCTCAATATTGTCAAGAAGCAGTCTTGCTGATTATCCCTGGACATCCCTTTAAGTTTTGTCCTGACTTTTCTTCCCCTTTCACTCTGTGTCACCTTGGTAATCTCATCAATTCCCATTGGCTCAACTAACCTCTCTCTAAGGATGATTCCCAGATGTATGGATCTGACTCTATCTTGAGCCGTAGACTTGAATCACTATCTGCCTTTTGGGCACATTGACCTGATGTTTTGTAGGTATCTCAAACTTAACATATCCCAAACAAATCTTAATGTCTTTCTTTCCCAATCTATTCCTAATTCTGAACTTTTCTATGACTATTCAGAGTACTAGTATATCAACTCACAATTTCTGGGTTATTCTCAATTCTACATGAGAGTCACCCCACATATCCAAATTATGGCCAAATCTTAAAATTTCTACCTTAATGACATATTTTGTATTCCTTTCTTACTGTTCTTAAAACTGTCACCCTAGTTCCAGTCCTGATCAGCTCTTGCCTATTCTATTGCAAGAACATTTTAGCTGTTCCTTCTTCAAGTCTCTCCTCATGCCAATCCAGTTTCCATTCACCTGCCAAGGTGATTTTTCTTTAAAAAATAGCTCTAGGTCCTGCCCCTCATCAATGAGTTCCAGGTGTTCCTTATTACTTGGAAGATCTTCTGTAAGGCACTTTTAAATCTTTGTATCCTGGCCATTCCTATTTTCCCAATCTTCTTACACTTTATTGTATTCTGCACTCTATGATCCTGCTATACTGGTCACTTGCTAATCCGAAAACATGATACTCTGTCTCTTGACAATCTCTGAACTGGCCATCCCTCATTCCTGAAATGCATTCTCTCTTCATCTATCTTTTCATTTTCTTGACTTCCATTAACACTCAGCTCAAATTCTACTTTTTCTATCCTGTCTTGCTATTAATGCTTTCCCCTCTCATATTATCATCCATCTGTACATTATTTACATATTGTCTCTATCTTTAGAATATTTAAATCCTTGAGGGTAGAAGCTATTTTTTGCCTTTCTTTGTAAAATATGATTGAGGATGGTCTAAAGTTATACTCAATATCAGAAATATTTTAAGTTGAAGATCAAAGTTAGCTCATGGACTAATGAGCTCACTAATATAATACAATATAACAAATAAGGTAAATAAAATTCAACAAACATTTATTAAACAACTACTGTATGTGCAGAGCAATCCCATATTTATATGGAATGGAACTATGGAACTTAAAGTCTAGTAGACTGTCTAGGAGCTGGGACTTTGGCATTGTAATAGTCATACCAGGTAAATCAAGTTTGTAACAGGGTATGTGTTAAACCAGTTCATTCTGCCTTCCTAGAGTTAGTTGCTAAATTTTCAATGTACAAGTTTATATTTTGAAAATGAGATAGGACTTGATTTCATGTCTTGTTGATTGTCTATTCTTTTTTTTTAATTAAAACTTTTTATTTGCAAAACATATGTATGGGTAATTCTTCAACATTAACCCTTACAAAGCTTTCTGTTACAAATTTTCCCCCCTTACTCCTCACCCCTCCCCTAGATGGCAGGATATCCACTACATGTTAATTATGTTAAAATACTTGACAAATCGAATATATGTATACATATTTCCACACATCATTTTTATGCAAGAAAAATCATGTCTATAAGAAAGAAAAATCAGATAAAGGAAACACAATGCAAGCAAACATCAATAGAGAGCATGAGAATGTTATGTTGTGGTCCACATTTCACATCCCTCTCTCTGGCTGTATATGGCTTTCTTCACTGAACAATTGGAACTGGTTTGAAACATTTCATTGTTGAAGAGAGACGTGTCCATCAGAACTGATCATCATATAGTCTTGTTGTTGCCGTGTATAATGATCTCCTGGTTCTGGTCACTTCGCTCAGCATCAGTTCATATAAGTCTCTCCAGGCCTCTCTGAAATCATCCTGCTGGTTGTTTCTTACAGAACAATAATATTCCATAACATTCATATACCGTAAGTTGTTCAGCCATTCTCCAATTGATGGGCATCTATTCAGTTTCCAGTTTCTAGCCACTACAAAAAGGGCTGCCACAAATATTCTTGCACATATGGGGCCCTTTCCTTCCTTTATGATTTCTTTGGGATATAAGCCCAATAGAAATGCTGCTGGGTCAAAGGGTATGCACAGTTTGATCAATTTTTGAGCATAGCTCCAAAGTGCTCTCCAGAATGGCTGGATCCGTTCACAGTTCCACCAACAATGCATCAGTGTCCCAGCCTTCCCACATCCCCTCCAACATTCGTCATTATCTTTTCCTGTCATTTTAGCCGAGTTGATTGTCTATTCTTAAGAAAGAGAGAAAATGTAATTAATATTGATTAAACTTAGCTGGAACAGCAGCAGCAGCAATAATAGCAGTAATAATAATAATAACAGCAGTAGAAGCAGCAGCACTGGTAGCAGCAGTAGCAGGAATAATAATAGCAGCACAGCAGTAAAAGTAGACATATAGGGCTAGATCACTGAGGTTATGCTCAGAAAAATATGACTATTGGACAGACAAAAATTCCTGGTTTTTCTTCTTCTGCAGAATTGTCTTAATAAACAGCAGCTTCTATCTGCTATCCGTCAAATGCAGCAGCTGTTAAAGGGCCAAGAGACCCGCTTTACAGAGGGAATTCGTAACATGAAGAACCGACTGACCATGCTCCAGAATTCCGTGAACAAAGCTCTCCCAGATGTCCCAGTAGGTAAGATGGCTAACCAGTAACCACCTGCTGCAAAGCAGTCATGCTAACATCTGTGACTTTTTCTAAGGTAAACTTTAAATTTGTTTTTCTTTCCCAAGGTAGCCTATGTGATCCTTGATCCCATTTTGAAGGTATTGCCAAATAGTTCTGGTATAGAAGAAAGAGCAATGAATCTTAAAATAGGAAGACCTGGGTTCAAATGCTGGCTTTATTCTTTTCCAAATATGTGATATTTATTGAAAGGGAAAAATGCAAAACAAACTCTTCTGTGCCTCAGTTTCCCTATCTGTAAAACAGTCACAATATAAGCTCCATATTGCTTGTTTTTCAGGGACATCATGAGTGCTTTGTAAACTTAAATTGCTATGCCAATATATTGTGCTGATTATTATTATTGTTATTATATTTTCATAGGCATTTGATTATATATAATATAATGAAGAGAGTTTGGGCTTAAATTTTGGCTCTATTACTTCTTGTATTCCTTTCAGCATGTTTTTTAATCTCTTTTAACCTCAGTTTTCTGATTTGTAAAATGAGACAGTTGTTCTATGATCATTAAAGGTCTTTAAAGCTGCATGACCTCTTGTCTAATTCAAGGAAAGGTATTATATCTTACTATACCAGTTCTCTGGTATCTTTTTCCAATGGATCTAAATAGCTCCCCTCTCCTGGAAGTAAACACACCTATTGTCCTTCTCAGCAATGGAAATATGTCATCATTTAGATATGGGGTTGGAAAACTATAGGCTAATTACAATAAAAGATGATATAATGATATAATAAATACCATAAAACTTTATTTTAAAATATAAAAACCAACACAACAAAATATGACATAATAAATATACAATAAAACTTTATTTTTAAAGGTAAAAACTATTCTTAGGTTGTGGACTATCCAAAAATAAGTGGCAGGACATATTTGGCCTTCAACTATAATTTATCAATTCTTGATCTAGAGCCTTGGCTGATAAAGCAAAAACAAGTGAATAAAAAATAGGAAATAGTATAAGAAAAAGCTCTGGCATCTGGAAGCTTCCAGTTTTTATCATCATAGATTCCATGTCATAGACAGTATGGTTTAGTTGAAAAGTCAGAAGATTCACTTTCAAATTCTTGATCTGCCAATTACTAATATTGTCTCTCTGGACCTTATTATCTCTATCTGCATGAGGTATTTGGATTATATAACTTCTAATACTTTAACACTTACTGGCTATGTGATCATAGTTAAATCACTTAATCTATGTTTGCCTCAGTTTTCTTAATGGTAAAATGGGGATAATAACAGAACCTCTCTCCCAGAGTTGTAGTGAGGGTCAAATGGAATAATATTTGTAAAGTACTTAGTACAGTGTCTGATATATGGTAGATACAATATAAATATTATATTTTATTTTATTAACTTTAATTAATGATATTATTAATAATAATACCCTGGAACTGTGGAAATACTCTGAAAATAACTATACAACAAAGATCCTTACTTTATTGTCAGAACTCCTTCTACTTCAGAGATCAGAACTTCTCCATGTTCATGAATTGGGCTAGTTGAAAAAAATCATCTCCCTTAGACTAGACTTCTCATAATCAGCCTTGTGAACTTAATGGGAGCTAGTCCAAAGCAAAACAGATATAAAGGAGCAATGAACTTGACTTTATATGCAGCAAGATTAAATAGGGTCTGATTTATAATCACACTCATTTATAGATCCCCCAACTTCAGCCTAACACTTGACTTATAATTATATAGTTTGATTATCATCTCAAGTTGTCTAATTGAAGTCTATTGTGAGAATTAGTTTCTTCTTAGCAACCTTTATTTGTCAGTTAATTAGCTCAAACTTCATCTCAGCTAATTAAATATTGCTTAATAAAATGGAGAAAATCCCTTTCCTAATATGTATCTATAATTGAATATTAAAATCACTGAATATGAAAAAAATTATAAATGGATAAAAACAATAGAAAGCATAAAGACATTTATAACTATTTAAAATATTTTGCTGATGACCAATGTCAGAGTCAGGCTCTCAAATAACAGTAGAGGGCATGTATGAAAATTCAGTTTAACTTTATTCATTAACCAATACTAAATAAAAGTCTCTAAAGGATCAATATTTCTATTATAGTCTTTTTCCCCCTTCATCTTCTCTTCAGCAACCATAGAAAATAGTCTTTTAAAATATGTTGTTTTTGTTACTTCCTCATAGACTCTTCATAGGCTTCTCTTTCTAAAGGTTTTTTCTTTTTAAAAAAATAATACTGGAGCAGCTAGTTGACACAGTGAATAGAGCACCACCCCTGAAGTCAGGAGAACCTGAGTTCACTTCCTAGCTGTTTGATCCTGAACAAGTCACTTAATCCCAATTGCCCCAGCAAAAAAAACAAACCAAACCAAAAAAAACAAATAAACAATAAAAATAAATGCCACAATTAAAATAGTTTCAATAAGAAGGAAATTTCTTTTCACCTCCTTCCTGTGTCTTTTTCCCAGATATCTCACAGATGCTCATGGATCATAGATCAAATACAACCTTCTCCTTTATTCCACAGAAAGAATTACTTCCCATTAACTCAACTTTCCCTTTGAGACTAACAGCACAAACTACTTTTCTTGGAACAATTCACATGACTTCAGTACTCTTAAAGAGATAGTAATTGTGTATCTATCTATCTATCTACATCTATAATTGTATATACAATATACACTTATGTTGTATATATTACTACAAATTATATATATACAAATACAATATATTATATACTATATATATGTGTACATAATTATATATAATGTATATATATACGTAAACAATACCATAATCTCAGTGATAACAGGTGATAACAGGAGTTATGGTTTATTTCTAGAGCTGAGTTTCTTAACAGAAGACCTGTTGGGACTTTCCAGTGCTTGTGTCTTATTGGTATAGCTGATAGATTCTTAGGGTCCTCACACCATATTGAAATTTTAGAGGATGACTTTAGTGTACTCCTTGACATAGTAGGTACTTAAAAATAATCACAATAATCTGTAAATGGGAGGCATTTAGATTAAATAATCTTGAAAGTTCTAATTCCTATTATCTGATGATTCAGTAGATCTGTGACTAATGGACTAACTTCCCAGTTTAGTAATGCCTTTGAATTCAGTGAACATGATGACAGTGCCATGAACCAGGATTGGAATAATTCTGTGAAGAGAAGACACTTTGAATTTGAGGATGGCACCAGTTTATAAGCTCCTGTTCTGCTCCCCCAATATTGTGGTTGAATTGTCACAGCTTTATTCCCACCCTTCCCCTTGGTCCCTTATGAGCAGTGGTACACTGTGGAGTCTGTGCCCACAGCATAGACAAGCCAATGGGACACTTTTTCCTTTGGCACAATTATGAGCAGGTGCTAGTACATTACACTACATTTCCCCCCTGAGGAACTGACTCATCCTGTGGTGTTCTGGCTTTTAAAATCAATTAAAATTTTTTAAACAGGCTCTTTCCCCAAGCTGAAAAAAGTTATTTTCCTGATGTCACAATGACCAGAGAAACATAACCAGTTCATTAATGAACATGGAGAGCATATGATTTGAACCTTAGAGAGCTTGACAAGATGAAGTTCTTTTCCTTTCAAAAATAGAAATGTTGAAGATAAGAACTATCATGGACTCTAGTAATTGTATGATTGACAGAGGGGCAACTCACTTTTGGTTCTAATTATAAGCAAATATAAGCAAAGTACCCTGAACTGGGAATTTGTCTTTGAAGCACATGGAAACGTTATGAAAAAATGTTTCAGAGATTCCAGAGCTGGAATGCCAGAGCAAATGGATCCTAATGCAACTGGGTAATATTTAACAATATACATTAAAAATTCAATCAAACACAAATAATATTATATTTTAAAACTAAGTCAATATGTGGCTTGTAGGAATACTTATGTGTGGCTTGAGAGTCCTTCTTTTCTAATGATTTTGATGCCAATGCTCTAAAGTATCCAAGTGGGAAAAGTAAGGCTTCCTAAAAAGAATAGAAGTCAAGTAGAGAAAGAGGAAAACAAAAAGATTAAAGAATCCAATAGTATAGGGTAATTTAAACTTGCATTGCTAATTGGAAGACAGAAAAATGGGTCACAGAAAAAAAAAGCTATATAATTTTCTGGAAGTTCTACCTTCCTGAAGAGGACGGATATAAATTTTCTAATAAAGAAGAATTTTCCACTGCTCCACAAAATGATGAGGATTATGTATAGGTTCATCTAGGAGAGAGAATATCTTCTATTGGTCAAAGAAGAAAGAGATATGTCATGATGATCATTGACTCCTTGCTAAGGGTTATTGACATTGTCATATGATATGAACAATGGATGGAGATACATTTCCTGGGATTTGTTTCTAGGATATAATGAAGACCTTCTTTAGACTTAGTATGTATATCACCTTGGACAAGTCATTTAGCTGCTATAAATCTCTTTTTTTTTTCATTTGTAAAATGAAGAAATGGCCTCTGAAGTTTCTAAATATGTGATCCTATAAGCTTATGTATGATTGCCAAATCTGACTATCAATACTCACTTCTGGGAATTTTCTTGGGGTAAGTGATGCTAGCAGAAGAAAGCTAGATAAAGTCTCTAGAGATTATGAAGTCCTGAGTTAAAAAAAAAGACAGAAGACCTTTGGAATACAGATGATTTTTTCACTGTGACTGCCAGTTGAAGATACTGTAGGAGTATCAAAAGAGAAAGGTATGTGGAGTAGGAAAAAATAGTTAAGAAGATGGCATATGAGAACAGGGTTTAGTGGTGGACTCTTGGCTAGGGATAGGTTAAAGGCTAGAAAGAATATATTTACCCAGAGATATGATTCTGATCAAAAGGATGACAATTTAAAATGGAAGGGAAAGGAGAAAGATGTTCACATAAGTTTATAAAACAACATATCAGAGAGGGTAGGAAATAAGATAAGAAGAATATCAGTCGGGAAGACTGATAATTTATGGAGATACCTATTCACTAGCGCACATCATATAAATAATTAACAAACTCAACTAGAAATCTTCACTCAAGAAATTCAACAAACTAATTTGCTGAAGAGGAAGCAGCATTCTCCAGTGGGAAGTGTCCTAGTTCCAGGTACTAAGTTTAATCATGTTTCTGACACTTAATTCCTGGATTCTTAATTCCTTTGATCAGTCATTTAAACTCAACTGAGGGAGTTGGATTAGGTGGCCTCTGAAAACTTTGTTCACTTAGTTGCCAAAGAATAAGTCTGACCATATGACCCTTCCTTCCTACTTCCTATTCAATAAACCCCAATGATTCTCTGTCACCTCCTGGATAAAATATAAAATTATCTGTTTGGTGTTCAAAGTCTAAACTTTCTAATCTTCCTATACTTTATGCCCTCTCCACCTCCATGTACTCTATGATCTCCTTGATATTCCCTGAGTAAGATACTTCTACTATCTTTCCTTCATGCTTCAAATCCTCTCCCTCTTCATCTTAGACTGTAAGCTTCTTTGGCTTCCATCAAACCTCACCTAAAATCTCACCTTTCTCAGGTGACAGGTGGGAAAAGTAAGATTTTATCTGGGACTTCTTAATTTAGAAAGGCCATAAAAACATTTTGCCTGATTAACTTGGAAATCAATTTTTATAGATTTGCAGAAGATTTTAATTTTCCATTCCTCATTTAAATCTATAGAATTAATTTCAGAACCAATCTTACCTTTCCTTCTCTTGGAATATAGATCATCACTGAAATAATTTCACTTTTTTTCCTTTTTTAGTCTCCTGCCCTGCTCTGGAAGTCCCACACAATGGGAGAAAATTTGGCAGCAAGTACTTGGTGGACCATGAGGTCCATTTCACTTGTAATCCTGGCTTCCAGCTGATTGGCCATAGTAGTCTTCTCTGTCAGTCCAATGGCAATTGGACTGGTGACAAACCGGAGTGTAAAGGTATTTATTGTTCTCTATCATTTAAAGGCTGGGGTGTTTCTGTGGGCCTGGGTTACCTTCTCACAAGTTCATACATGACTTTAGAAAAGGTAAGTTGTATAGAGACTATCCTACTAGTATAAAGAAGGAATCGATAGGAATTGGGGTACTAATAGTAGAATTTAGTAATAGAATTCCTATTTTTTTTCCTTTTCAAATCTCTCACTGAAAAGTGATGGTATTTTATATAGGTTACAGGTAGAATGAAAAAGCAGACCTATTTCTTTGCTCTTTTCTTCTTTCTATACCTTCTTTCTCCTTTTACTTCTCAAGGAGCAAAGAGACTTTCCATATGACTAATATGTTCTCATGATTACCAGTTTGTGAAAGAATGAATGAATAACAAAACATTTATTAAACACCTGCTATGTGCTAAGCACTGTCCTAAGTTCTGGGGATATAAGTAAAAATAATAGACAGTCCTGCTCTAAAGGAAATCACACTACAAAGACAAAACATTAAAGAAAGTTAACTATTATGATCATTATACCTGGGATGGAGAGATGCTTCTCTAATCCTTGGGATATTGATTTGCTACAGGCAAATCCCAGCAGAGAATCTAGACTCCAGCAGAGTGTATGAAAGCAGACATGGAAAGCTTCTTTCTTCTTTCCTCTCTACTCAAAAAGAACACTCTTTTCTGACTGTGCTAGGGAGAATTTGTCTTCAAAATAGGAGTGTCCATTTTGGATGGACTTCCATTTAGCTTTCAAAGGACTGTCAATATTATCACCAAGAAACATTTGCAGAGATTTTCTTCCATGGGAATTGTTTGATATATTTCAAAGTTTATATAGTTTTGATTTATTAAATATGATATCAACAGAGAAGAACTGATAAATAGAAGTATATATGTAAAATGATTTTATATGTACATATATGTATATATATACATATTCTTATTTGTACCTAATGGTAATCATCTCTAGGATTGGAGAACGAAGGGAGAAAGAGATTTACAAGATAATTTTGTTGTATATTTAAAAGGAATAACAAATTGTACATAGTAGGTTTACAGTTTCATATATAATCATCTTTTTATGGAAATGTTTTATTCCATAAATTAAAAATAAAATTTAAAAAATAGTAGATGTCCAAAAATTATAGTATATATAGGCACATGCTATTATTATAAATAATTATTTATTACATTAAATAATTCATCAATCACTTAGAATATGTAAATAAATTGAATACATATTGATATATTTCAGACTCCAAGGTAGGGCTTAGATTATATAGCCAGCAAGTTTCCTTCTAAATCTTAAATTTTCTTAAATTTTCAGGTCATACTTGTATCTATGGCATACCTAAAGACAACAAACAGCTAATTAGGTAACATCAGCTATAAAGAATAACAATGGGTAAATTTGTGAATTAAAGTTCTATCCTTCTTTTGGGAAGGATAATAATTTGTCAGTTGAAAACAGGTACCATCTACAAAAGTCTTAGCTAACTTGAGTCAATCAGTTGTGTAGAAATTTAAAGGATAAAAATTTGTCAGGTGAGTACAGGTACCATCTACAAAAGTGCTAGCTCACTTGAGTCAGTTTTGTCAGTCAAGCTATTGAAATTCAATCGTGTAGAAATTTAAATAGTTTTTAATTCATTCATGACCCCAATCAAAGCTAAATATCTATTTAATGTGAAGGATTTGGATAAAGAAAAATCCCTAATTTAGAAATTTGCTAATATTTTTTATCCTGTGAAGACTTTAGTTTTTGTTGTATCTGAATCAAAGGTTCTTAAGCTAGGAGTCCACAGACCCTGTGAAGGGATTTATAAACTTGAATGAGGGGAGGGGATGCATCTTTATTTTTCTCTAACCTCTAACTTTAAATTTAGCATTTCTTTCAATTTTTTTAAAAACAAGATTCTGAGAAATGCTCCATATGCCAAGGGTGTACAGGGCAAAAATACAATGCTCTATAACCAATACACATACACAGAAATTAGTGTCAAATGGTTGCAATGTAATGGTGTGGGTTAGAAGGTGGTTTGGTATTAAAGTGATATCTCTTTCCCCAAGTATGACCCACTTGGAGTCATAGAGACAAGTGGAGACAAAAAATCACAGAATTGAACTCTTAGATAAGATTTAAACTCTTCTAGTCTAGGGTCAATTAGTATTTTATTAGTATATTAATATATTGGTATTAGTACTTACCAATTCTTCTAATCATCAGTTGTTACCAAGTTAGCAAACTGACCAGTTTAGGACACTTCCTTCCTACTTGTCCACAGATCGAAATAGACCAGTAAGATTCCCATTCAGAATATATTTCTCACCTGGGAACAAATGGGCAGAAGATGATTGTTTGGATCAGTTTCAAATGGACAGCTTCTAAGGAAGCACACAAATTGATGTCTAAGCTCAGAAAGGTGTGATATCTCATAACACAGGAAGTAGAGAATTCCCTGAATGTCAATGGCCCTGCTTAAGCTTCCCACATGTGAATACACAGAGGGTTTTTGTGATAATAACTTGTCTCCATATAGGTATGGAGAATTTTTGTTGGGTTCATTTATTGTCTTTGAAAAATGCAGCAATATTTGATTACTTATTCTCCTGATAGTATTTGTGTTTATAATTTAGTTCTTAAGGCTAATGGTTGGCGGTAGAAGGATGAAGGGAGGGGTTTCACTGCTAAGTAATTTCTAGGAAAGATGTCTCAGAATCCAAGAAACAACTATTGTACTCATTTCATTTTCTATATAGAATTAGCCCTAAATACTATGCTCAACTAATTTAAGGGGGAAGCAAAGTGATTTTGAAATAATTAATTTCAAAATTAATGGTAATTAGTTTCATAACCTATAATGTCAATATCATTGAAGAAATTGACAATACATATTAATACTAACCTGCCATCTTCTCACCCTGCCCCCAGTTAGCTATTTGGAAAGATGCCTCTCTGTCTGCATACGACTGATTCAACTTGGCAGGGAAGAAAATAACATATAATTACATTCTGTTAAAAATAATTTAGCAGGCAGAAATTGGCTCCATGATGGAGAGCAGCCATTTGGCATTTTAAATGTTCAACAGATTTTTCCTTCTTGTTCCGCTGAAAGCTATGTTTGTAAAATTTAGGGCCTGCCTGAAACTAGTATAGAATAGCCTTAACAGTTGTCCCCCCTGAAAATACAATGAATCAAGATACCCAAATACAGTTCCATTTAAAAATTCAGCACTGGTTCCAGCTCCAGCCCGAGCTTCTTTTGTTTTCTCTTTCTCAGTATGCCTTTCCTTCTTTAAACATTAATTCAGCAAATGTTTATTATATGTCTCTTTTATTATTGTCATAAAAAAGCATATATATTAAATTTATACTATATGCCTGGTACTATACTAGGTTCTAGAGAAATATACAAAAATGAAACAGTCCTTGCTTTCAGTGAGCATATTTTCTAATAGAGGAGGATGACTTATAAAACAAAGTCTGGTAGCCAAGGAAGGGGGCTTTTGAGAAGTGACAGGGATGGTAAGTGTAGCCTTGTCTCAATCCATGAGCATTTTTTTTCCCAGAAGCAATGGTAGGTAGGATTTGTTTGATAATTGTTCTCAGAACAGGAGTTGGAAAATGGAAAGAGAAAGGGGCACACAGAGGTATATCCTACAGAGACAATACATCTGAATTAGATGGATCACTAGTTATTCACTTAAAGTATTTATTAAACATTTGTTGCCAGATAAGTGGTATGAATAGGAAAACAAGCAAAAGAAAGGCAATTCTTTCCCTCAAGTTGCTTACACTCTAATGGAGGAAGTCAATTAAAACTAAAAAGTCAACTAAAAAGGTATGGAGAGAGAGAGAAAAAAATGTACCTACATTTATATGTTAGTGTGAATTTAAATGAATATGTTTATCCCTTGGATATTTTTTTAAGTACAGCTGCAAAAAAAAAAGCAATATGGAAAGCAATTCCTGAAATTTCCTGTTAGAAGAATTTTAGACCTCAAGGAGAAGTGGCTTTTTGGATGGGGGAAGGTTGGGTTTATTGGTATCTCTGAAATTGCAATGTATATAAGTTGTCTCCTCTGCCTATGAGTGAAGGTAGGCCTGCTGAGGATGCTTCAGGTAATCAATCCACATTTATTATGCATCTGCTTTATTCCCAGTACTAAGCACTAGATTCATGTAAGAAAGATTTCTGGAGTAATGGATTAGAGAGTCCCAGCTTCTTATAGAAGGCTGACTTGGAACTCTTACCTTGGTAGGGGAAAAGGGAGGATAGGGAGAAGAGTAGGAAAGGGAATAGGAACATGAAAGCTATGTGTGGGCTAGTAATTTTTACTTCCAAGGAGAGTTGAGTCCATCATGTTTTGTCTCAAATCCAAACCCAGTTTAACATCAATAATAGCTGAATGTTCTTTCAGTTGACACCATTATTATCACTGAGCCCAAAAGGTACAAAGAATTGGACTAACAGCAATTGTCTAAGTATCAGAATAAAAAAGCAGGAACACCAGTGAGATCTGTTTTAATACTGATAGATGACTTCTTAGACTTTGCACTAACTTGGAAGGTGTCCCCTCCATCATCTCCTTCTAGCTCCCTTATCTGCCTCAGTTTCTAAATAGGGAAAGAATAGTACTCATTTCCAAGGATTATTGTGAGGATCAAAGGAGATGACATTTTTTTTAAATTTTATTTGCATAACATATGTGTGGGTAATTCTTCAACAATAACCCTTACATAGCTTTCCGTTACAAATTTTTCCCCCCAACTCCCCACCCCTCCCCTAGATGGCAGGATATCCACTACATGTTAATTATGTTAAAATATTGGCAAATCGAATATATGTATACATATTTCCAAACTTATCATTGTTGTGCAAGAAAAATCTTATCTATTCAAATGATATATCTGATAAAGGAAACACAATGTAAGCAAACATCAATCAAAGAGTATGAGAATGTTATGTTGTGGTCCACATTTCACATCCCTCAGGAGATAACATTTTAAAGCTCTTTGAATACCTTAAAGCATTATATAAATGTTAGTTAACATCAGTCCTCAACTTTCACAGGAATAATGCTCCTAGAAAATGGTGCAAGAGAGAGTCAAAAATGCAAATGCTAATATATTGTACTTATGGGAAATAAGGGGTTAGACTCCTGCAACCACTAAAAATGATCACATTTCACTAGGGATTGCTGGAAATATGCTCTTATGCACATATTTTTATAGCAAAACATTAATTCTGATAACATGCACCTTTCTTAACTCAGTAACAATGAAATAATCCACAAAAACAATACACAAAATAAAATTGACAACATGCAAAACATTTTTTCTCACTAGTAATTCTCTAGAATTCTGTGACCTTTTGTGCTAACATCTCCATTAAAAAACTCATTGATTTCAGACATTTACTCTTATGACATGAAATATATAGTACCATAACTACTATTATAGCAAATGAAATTCTTAAAATTGAATTTTTTAAAAATCTGAATCAGATTTCTACTGTGTCAGTGTGAGGATATTGTTACTATTCTGCTATAAACTGCTCTATCCTGGCCACTCTGAAAATGAAGGGAGAGATTGCTAGGACTTAAGTCCCTGCTATTAGAAGATGGAGAGGCTGGGGAGGCCTTGGCATCCCTCCTAAAACTGTCCTTTTAGTCTGGTGAATGTCATTGAAGATTGAGAAGGGCTCAGCAGCCTGAACTAATCTGTCAGTGAATTTAGTATGGTTATCTATTATATGCCCCAGTTGAGATCCTTAAGGGCATCTTGGCCCACAATGGCTGCAGACATTTCTGTAAGAAATTTATCTAACACTTCTATTTTCTTATTAAATCACATCACTGACTTTATACACTTGGACTTAGAGCCCAGTAAACCTACAATATGCCTTGAAGGTGTAAACGAAACACAAAACTTGAGTTTTGAAGGCAAACAATGAAACAAATGCAAGGGAGTTCTTTATAATAGTAAGGTGAACAAGAACACTGAAGCCTCTAGGATATCTACAGACTTGTTCACAATTTGTCTTTCATTTTTTTTCTCTGTTGACAATACAAAAATGAGGTTACTAATAAAATAACACAAATGCTTGAAGTCATGAAACTTAAACATGTCAGTATTAAATAAGATAACTGATGTCTCATACCCGACATTAGCTTTGCTCTTGTGGAGACAGTCAGGTGCCACATGGGATAGAACCCTGAAAATGGAATTAAAAAGACCTGAATTTAAATTCAATCTTAGATACTATGTGACTCTGGGCAAGTCACTTAACTTCTTTCTGCCTCAGTTTCCTCAGCTGTAAGATGAAGATAACAATAGCACCTAAGTTACAGTGTTGTTGAAAGGATCAAAAGAGATAATGCTTATAAAGTATTTTTTGACATGGTGCCTGGAATATCATAAGCATTTAATAAATGCCTTATTTCCTCCTTTCCTCTTTCTTTTTCTGATCTTCCTTATCTTTAGTTTCTTCTCTTTGAGATTATTCCCAATTTATCCTGTCTAAATCTTGTTTGTATATAGCTACTTGCATGTTATGCAATAAGTTATATGCTTATTAAGATCAGGGATTTTTTTCTTTACCTTTCTATCCCCAACATTTAAATAGTGGCTAGTATGTAGTAGGCACTTAATAGATACTTGTTGATTTGTGAACTCTATTCATCCTCTCTCTTCATCTCTTCTCTTCTTTTTGAGTTGGAATAGTCACTATGACAAGAGCATGATAGGTCATTGTCTGGAGACAATGTACTTGAATTGTTGAAAAGAGAGTTAGGATAGGAGGTAGGGGGATGAGGAGCTCTGGCACTTAATGCATGATTGTTTGAGCAAATGAATGAAATAATGCTAGTAAAACTATAGACTTTCTTGGCTAAGACAACCATTTAAATTCCTATAAGATATAGGAGAAGCATGGATTTAGGATTAGGATGGATCTTAGAGGTCAGCTAGTCCAACTTTCTCTTTTACAAATGAGGAAACAGGGTCAAGAGAAGTTAAAAGATCAGCTCAAAGAATCTCAAGAGTTGCTTGAAAATCAATAATTGAATCCTGGTCTTCTGATTCTAAATCCAACCCTGTTTCCCTTACATGGCATCAGTATGGTACAAAGTATAAAATTCCCCAAATTATTCTGACTTCTTTTAAATTATTTTTCCATTCATTCAAATATATTTCTTTTTTTATAAAGCTTTTTATTTACAAAACATATGAGTGACCTTTCAACATTGACCTTTGCAAAAACTTTTTTTCCCAAGCTTTTCCCCTCCTTCCCCCCACCCCCCACCCCTAGATGACAGGTAATCTAATACATGCTAAATAGGATAAATTATATGACAAATACATGTATACATATCTATACAGTTATCTTACTGCACAAGAAACATCAGATCTAGAAAGAGAAGAAGGAAAAAACAACCTAAGAAGGAAAACAAAACGTATGGAAATATCAAATATATTTCTTCTAGATGATGATGTATCATGCCCTCTCCAATAATTACTATTTTAACTTTATAATAAGCAAAGAGTAGAGGAAGGATAGAATCAGGAAGGATTTGGGTTTAAGTCCTGCAAGTAATATAATGACTTATTTATAGAAGGGTTATTGATCTGCTATGGGGGATGGATTTTTCCATACTTAGAATAGTTGAATAAAATCACAAGACTAGAATTGCTGCCCTTCCCCAAAGTGTGAATTTTTTCAGATTATATTGTATTTTTTCCAACTATATATTAAGACAATTTTTAAGATTCATTAAAAAAAATTTGATTTCCAAATTTCCTTCTTTCTTCCCTTCCCTAAGATAATAAAAAATTTGATGGCCAGTCTCCTGGTGCCAAGCCTTTTTAAACTCAGCTAGACTGGTATTCTGACAGAAGCCATTCAGTATGTTTTCTAGATTGTGTTTGACGCCCTCTCAGCTATGTAGGACCTGTCAGAGCTTGTATTTCATGGGTATAGCCTTAAAAAACCTAGGGCAACCCAGCACTGGAGAACCTGGCCAATGGAATGCAAAAGATGCTCTAAATAAAATAATTCATTTAAGTCAGCCATGCCATCAGACTACCTGCTGCTTTGCCCTCCCACCTACTGGGCTTGGTATTTAGTAACATGTCAGATGTCTGTGCTGTTAAAATTCATGGATCCAGAAAATAAGGAGTTACTTGGGATCTCTGAAATTGCTAAGCATTTTGCCCCATTCCACACTCTTGTCTTGTTTGACATGCTAATGTAGCTCAGTTGGGCTGCAGAGACCTGGGACTTCTTAAAGCTGTTTGAGTGGAATGGGTAGTGAGGAGGATAAGGAACACAAAAGAATTATATCACTTCTACTAAGAAAGCCAGAAACTAAGAGGGACTTATGGATTGAGGTCAGTGGGCCATTAAATCCTCCCTGACTCCTTAGTGAGATAAGGAATAGAAAGAAGGGTTATTTATGTTGCTTTTCATAAAATGAAAATTCTTGGCAACCAACTCCAGAGAAGGAAATATCATATTCTGTCCCCAAACACCTGTGCAGGGGCTGAATCTTGCATTCCAATAAGGAGCTGGCAATTATCTGGCACTCAGCCCCTCATTCAGGTGCAGTCAAGGCTCACTGCTTCCCACCTTAGCCAAAGCAAAAAAAAAAAAAAAAGACAGTGGAGCCGAGTCCCTATTGGGGGTCAAGGTGAAGGACAATGGGATTAATAGTTTTTGGCTTTCTGTCAATATCTTCATGGTCTAGCAGGTGGCCAGTATTTACGCTATGCTGTTGAGAAGTGGATAGGAACAGAGGAATTCTCTGGTATTTGCTGACTGACTGTCTTCATTGACATTCCTTGGAGGTGGTAATTTGGTAACATAAAGCATGGGGAATAAATTAAACTAGGGCTTATGTTAATAGGAAGTTGAAAGCATTCTTTCCAAAAAATGTATCAAAGCTAAAAACAGGTTTTGGAGTTTTTCTTCCATTATTAAAAACACTAACATAATTTTCTTCAAAATTTAAATGAAACAATTCTTTTTTTAGACTTTTTCCCAATCTATCTTCTATGGGAAGTCTTTCTTATTTTACCTTAGTAGGAGCAGGGCTTTCCCTCTACTATCTCCAACTTACTCTTTATATATTTTGTTCAAATGTTCTCCCATTGCTGTAAAATCCTTGAGAGCAGGAATTGTATATTTGCCTGTCTTTGAATTTCTAGTGCCTATGCAGAGAGGCTGGTACAAAATAGGAACTTAAGAAATGCTTTTTTGGCTGACTGCCTGAATCCAGATAAATATTAAGGCTTTCTTAACAATTAGTTAACAGCGAAAATCATTTCTTCCATTTGAATCTTTTAAGAGAGGTGCATTGGGGAAACACAAATTTTTAGTCTCTCAGTCAATGTGTTGGACATTGTGCTCAGTGCTGCAAAACTTTATAGCAACATATCTTTTGGTTTAAAAAAAAAAGGAGAATGAAGGGACACAATTTGTCAATATGAGGTAGGGTAATACAATGGAAAGAAAAACATTGACTTTGGAGTCATGGTGCCTGAGTTTGATTCCTAGCATGAGTTTGAACAATTACTAACTTTTTTGAGCCTCAATTTCCTTATCTAAAAAATGAGAGCACTTGATTCTTATTCCATCTATGATTTAAGGAAATCACAGAATTTCAGAATTGGAAAGAGTTTCAGAAGCCATCCAAATCAAGTCATGCCTGAATAATAATTTCTTCCATAACAAACTCTATAAATAATTGGGGTGAAGGGGAATCCACTAGCTCTTGAGGCTAAAACATTTGGATAATTGTAACCAGGATATTTTTCTTTAAAACCTAAATTTGCCTATTTTCACCGTTTCTATCCATTTCTCCTAGTTCTACTCTCTGAGACCAAATTCCCTCTCTACCTAATGTTCCTTCAAAGACTTAAAGAAACATATAGTTTCCATTATTCTCATCATTTTGATTCAGAAAATTTAGCAAGCATAAATAAAATACCTGCTATGTGCCAGAAACTGTGCTAAATACTAAATAAGTAATCCCCAATCCCCAAACCAAAAACAGCAAAAACAAAAATAGTCTCTGAAGGAGCTTACAATCTACCTACTTCATGGATTTTAAGAAACCTATCTGGTTTTAAGAAACAGGTTGGGAGATTTTATCAGAGTCTAAATGGACTGTGTTTCAGTATTGAAATCTCTACCTCAAAATGGATATGTTAATATTTTCCAACGTGTGAAGTCCTGCTCCTCTAATCAACAGGTTGGTACATACTTCAGCAGTCTGTGGATCTGTAAATATGCTGGCAAATGTTGTGGTTGTGCAAAGTGGAGCCAAATTAAAGTTAGTTTGAATCAGGATACATGTTCTCTGCACCTGGGGCAGCCGTGGTCTTGGGGAAAGTGAGTTGGCAAGGGCATGCTGAAACCAGCTTGTACAGGCTGAGGAGGGCCAATTGTTAAATACTTAGAGTGATAATTTACACCTCAGAAATTGGAAAACGTTATAAAGCAGGGCTTGATTTATTGGTTTGTTGACTGTCTAGACTTAATAAAGCACCTATAGTTGGTTATTAAATATTTATCAGCACATCCTTGGTTGTGGGTATTATTGGCATCCAGAGTTGCAGACTAGTTGTCAGGTTGGGCAGATTTCCATTAATGCTGGTGCCTTCCCTCTATTATCTCCAAGTTATTCTTTATATATTATGTTTGTATGTAATTGTTTTCAGGTTGCCTTCCCCATTAGATTGTGAGCTTCTTGATGGACTATCTTTTGTGTTTTTTCATATCCTCAGCACTCCCAGAGTGACTGACTTGTAAGAGGAACTTAATAAATGAGTATTGACTAACTGAAATAATGTACAATTTACCCTTTAACCAGGAATCTTTGAGTTTTGATATTATAAAACTGAGTGTTGTGTAGCTACATGGTTGTTGATACTTCCTGATTCAATAGGAAGTGTCAAATTCATAGATTTATAAGTCAAGGAAGTTACTTGTACTAGTTAGTACTAGTCATCCACTGCAATACCATTTCCTTTCTAATACCAACAACTCTATCTTTGATTAAATCTCTTTTTAGTCAGATATAGAATAATACTTCTTTAAGTCAGAATATCTCAGAAGGCAATCAGAGATCTGACTTCATCAAGATTTTACAAAATTATACAGCAAGCTTTTAAATAAGAAATGTCAAAATTCTAGACCCTTTCCTTTGGATCTTGGGAGGAGTAGTTGGTGGGAGGAAAAGGGAGTTAACCCAAGAGGCAATGAAAAGGAGGAGAGGACATGTTTGCTGGATGCTAATTCTTACAGCCTGATGATGCTCATGTTATTGTTGGGGAGGGAAATGTGGCATCAGTGGTGGACATTTGTGTCAAAGTAAACTAAGTGACCCATGCACCAACCTATGCTAGGGGTTTCTGACCTCTGTCTTCTGATTTCCTATTTATTTTCATACCTCAACTCACATCATTATAATTAAAAACAATTTCTTTCCTTAGATATCAGTGAATGTGCTAGCCATCCTTGTCAAAATGGTGGAACATGTGTTGAAGAAGTTAATCAATACAAATGTACTTGTCCACAAGGATGGAATGGAAACAACTGTCAGCATCAGGCTCAGACAGGTAGGAAACAGTTTTGTGAGTGGGTAGAAAGAACAAGAAATTGGAAAAGAAAGCATAAGTCTTAGTACTCCAAACTATTAATTTGTCTGAATGCCCTTGCCCCACTGTGCTTCCTAATGATTTTCCTTTGTTTCCAAAAAGCCTTTCCTCTGTGGAATGGCATTTTAGTCATTCTTTTGTCTAGCACCAAAACTACATTTCTATTTCCATTAGAAGGAAAATGGGAAGTTTATGTAATCATCTGAATAATTAATGAAATATCAGGCTTAATATTCTGAGGTAACTATAGAAATATAATTATTATTTCTTTTCCATAAAAAGGAATAGGATTAATAATTATTCTTAGAGCTCTCAATAGCTCAATAATAGGTACACATCATTACATGTGTTGAATGTAACTGAAAGGGATTTATTTCTGGAAAGAGTCTACGAAACTGCTAAGATACAAGAATGGAATCAAATGGAATCAAAAAGGCCCTTTGGAAGTGACAGCTGCATGAACTCAGGCAACAATATGTTGATATGCTGACAAACATCCAACAAATGGCTATGTGGATTTATTTATAGAAATAGAAAGATATACTATGACAGCAATTCAGGTCCAGATCATCATTGCCAGAAACTATGAAAAAGTTATTATCCTTAAGGGGCCCAGAATTAGTGATCAAGGAAGATCATGTAAGGGGAGGGTAGAAACTGTGTAATACGTCACTACAGGTTGTAAATATTCAGTGCCTAATAATATGTAATATGGTGTTTATAATTATACTTCAGAAGTACACTATCTTTTATGTACTAACAAATTACCATCAATAACAAATGTCCATACTATAAAGACAGACCTCAAAGTATATTGGGAATTCAACCACTAAACTATTCTGAAGCTGATTTATTATCATATTATGAACTATTCTCTATAATTTCTCAGGTATAGTATTGATTCATAAAAGTTGAAGAACATTTTAATAAAATGGCCCATACCAAAAAACTCATAATCCCCAAGTCACATGCAATGAAAAATCTTCAGAATATAGAGACTTAGCAGAGTTTACGAAGAGAATGAAATATATATTTATACTTTATACTTTTATTCAATTATAAAAAACAGTTATTTCATCCATTATATAATTCTACGCAGAATACAAAGTATAAAAGAACAGGAGCATGATTATTTATCCAAAGACCATTTTTATGTGAACTCTCTCAAAAAGGTGAGAATAACAACAGCTAAGATCCAAGAGTGGAATGAAACACCTTTCATGTGTGACATCCATACAAACTCAATCCATAAATATTGAAGAAATCGCAAAGTGAACAGATTTTGTTTATAGACATGGAGAAATTTATGATAGTGTTATAGGGTCAGATCATTCCCATGAGACATCATATAAAAGTTATTCTCAAAGGGTCTGAATTTATTGATTGATAGAGATTATGCAAGGAAATGGTAGAAACTATACTCTATCTCTGCAAGTTATAAAAACATATATATATATAAACATATAGCATCTCAAGAAGCTTTATATCAGAATTTTATACAATAAGCTCACTGTCATTCAAAAATCAACCACAAATCCCTGTATTAAAAATACAGTTCTCAAAATATTTTAAAGAATTCAACAAAAAGGTTGTACTGGAACAATAATTATCAGAAGCAAAACTGTTGTCCAGTCATCTGAACATAACATTGATGTATAAAAATTTAAGAACATTATTTTAAATAGATGTTATCATAATAAATATTTATACTTTCCTGCTATGAAAAGTGAAAAGCCTTCAAAATATAGTGACCTAGTGGGATGAATAAAAGCCATGTGGGACCAAGACAAAATGCATATCAGTCCAATCATTATAACTGCTTATTGGAGTTGTCCTGAAGATGTTTTTAGTGAACCTACAGGGAGCTTACATTCCAATACCTTTATTCAGTTACAAAAAACAGTTATTTTATCTACCTGATCTTAGAATGTTAAGTATAAAAAGGCAGATTAATGACTAGTTCTAAGACTATTTCTCTAAATGCCATAAACAAAGATGAGAACAAGATTAAAAACAATAATCACTGTCATCCCGCCCAAACAAGATAAGAATAAGATAACAACATCAGCAACAATGATAATGATAGCAGCCACTGACAATTATGTAACACTTTCAGATTTGTAAAATACTTTATATCATTATTTAATATTATCTTTACACTAGCCTTATTATCCAGTCCTATGGGTGTTATTATTTCTATTTTACAGATGAGACTTTCTCAATCTCAAAGAGGTTAAGTGAAAACTATAGTCACAAGTTAGTGTCAGAGGCAAGATTTAAATGTAAATCTTTTCTAAGCCCAAGTTCCTTGCTCTTTGCCTTAGGGAACATACTTTCCCAATACACTTCCCTGCTCATTACCAGATTCAGCTCCTTAGCTATATTTGGCTGTACTCTTCCTAAATTGAGAATAGACTACTTCCCCATAGACTCAAGATAAAATGCTCCAAGGGAAATTTATTTTTTTTCTCTTCAGTGGCACCTGAATGGAGTGTGACCAATGACCCTGCCTTTAGTCGCAAGCCACGATGTGCTAAGGTGGATAGAACTCAACACTGTAGCTGTGAGGCGGGTTTCCACATGAAAGGCACAGCAGATAACAGCATATGCCAGGGTAAGTGCTCAGGGCACCTTTTAGGACCAGGATTAGAAGGATGAGCTCAAGTCTTTAAGCATTCAATACTCTTTTAAGACCCTGGGTCTTAGTGGATTGAAAGAACACAAGTTACCCCATGGTCCTAGCTATCACCAGTGAGTGACTCAGACAGAAAGGGAAACAGATCAGTTAAATGAGTCCTGATGTTAACTTTGCGTCTGGAACATGTTGTATTTTTTTTTAAATGGTACTGTCTTAATGAAAGAAGGAGCTGAGTCACTTACATCAGAAATTACCTCCTTTTGAATATCTTGAACTGAACCTTCTGCAGACATTTCCAAATTAACATGTCCAACACAGAGCTCATTATCTCCCCCTTCCCTTAATCCTTCCTTTCTTTTAATTAATACTGTTTAGGACACCATTATGCTGATCGTCATCTCCACAGGGATTTTCTCTAGAGTCAACCTATGGCTCTAATATCCAGTATAAGAGAGTCTGAATTATTTCTAAAATGTACATTGGTTAAAATAATGGAATCAAATCTCCATTACACTTTCTGTATATGATGTAGTCCTAGTCTCTGATGTGAACAGGGGTAGCAGGATGATCTTATTCCTATTCTCTGATGTATCTCCTTATGCATCCCACCAACAGCAGGATCTCTCTTCACAGAACACCCCTCTGAACCAAGGGACTTGTTCTAAATAGGAAAAAGGCTACTATTTAGAGATTTTGCCTAGATTTATATTTTTGAAAACCATCCAGTTTATAACTGTTGAAATAGATCCTCTCCCCTTTTATAACTGATGGTAGGAATTGCTTAAGTCTTTTAATGGAAACTGTTAAAGATCCCCAAATCCTTTCTTCCCAGGCCACCTTGCTTTGCTCCAGACTACACTGTTAGCAATAATATTCCCTCTGAGAATTCCAAATTTACCAGCTACAAAACAGGACACACCCAGACAGGGGCATGCAGGCTGAGAAATGCTTGTACTTTCACTGCCTGTCAACACCAGCCTGCCTGGGAAGGCACTGAATCAGCTCTACCTCCCAGTAGATGAGTGGAAAGAATTGTCCTCTTCTCGAGATCCCCTGGCTCCTTCCCCTCTTGTTCTATTTACCCCACACCCTTATTTCTATTATCTCCCGAACTTCTGAGAAAATGCAATCATTAGAACCTTATAAAAATCTCCTTGTAAAAAGTTAGTTCAGCATTTAAGGACATTCTCAAGGTTAAAGGTTCTTTACCTTCTTTATGTCTTGGCTCCTTTAGCAATGTGGTGAAATATGAAGAACCTTTCTCAGAATAATGTTTTTTTTT
>JAJPUD010000173.1:1631-26076 GCA_023553655.1 Myrmecobius fasciatus
TCTGAGACTAGGTTTGGATGCTATACCACTTGGTGCATATATGTTTAGTATTGGTACCGCTTCATTGTCTATGGTACCCTTTAATAAAATATAGTTTCCTTCCTTATCTCTTTTAATTAGATCTATTTTTGCTTTTACTTGATCTGAGATAAGGATTGCTACCCCTGCTTTTTTTTTTGTTCACCTGAAGCATAAAAGATTCTGCTCCAGCCCTTTACCTTCACTCTGTATGTATCTCTATGTTTGAGATGTGTTTCTTGTAAACAACATATTGTAGGATTCTGGCTTTTAATCCAGTCTACTATCCACTTCCGTTTTATGGGAGAGTTCATCCCATTCACATTCACAGTTAAAATAACTATATCTGTATTTCCTGACATCTTATTTACCCAAAGTTATATTTTTCTCTTCCCTTTCCGCTTTCTCACTTCTCCCCTCCCCAGTATTTTGTTTTTGATGACCACCTCCCTCTAACAGTCCTCCCGCTTAGAGCCCCTCCCTCTTTTTTATACCTTTCCCCTAGTCCTGCTATTAGTCTATCCCTTTCTTTTCCTCCTTTCCCTCCTACTTCCCTATAAAATGGGTCAAGTTTCTCTTTGAAGCCAAATGTGTCTGATATACTCTTTTAGAGCCCAATCTAACAAGAGTAAGATTTACATGATACTTATCGCCTTCCCTTCTTTCCCTCAATTATATTAGATTTTCTATGCTGAGACCAGATTTGAACTCAGATCCTCCTGAATTCAGGGCTGGTGCTCTATCCACTCCACTACCTAGCTGCCCCATCACTAAGATTTCTAACCTCTCTTCCTGCTCTGAGATTCTATTAGTCTATGATCTGTTTTTAAAAATACATTTATTAATGTCTTTCCATCACAATCACTTTACTCCTTTTCTCATAGCTAATCTCCCCTTGTGAGGAAGAACAATTAAGCAAAAATATCAGAACTAGTGACATCGGACAACCAATACCTCATCCATGTTTCTTGCCTCACTGCCTAATCGGTCTTTTTGCCTCAAGTCTTTTTCTGCGTTTAACTATTCTCTACACAGTTGACAAAGTGACTTTCATAAAAAATGACTATTTTATTCCCACATTCAATAAATGTCACTAACTTCTTATCCTTAGGACCAATATCAGTTCCTTTCATTGGAGTTTCAAGATGGCGCTGTTTTCAGCCTGGTCCCTTTCTACTTCCATGTAACTCTACTAACACAAGACTTTCCTCCATATATCCAACAATACTATTCCCCACTTCTGTTCCCCATGCATGGCATTCTTATCTCCTGTCTGAATCTTTGCCCTAAAGGAATGTTCTTCCTCCTTGCCTCCACCTCTTAAGATTTAACTCAAACACAACCTTTACAAGAGACCCTTCCTTATTTGCCCAAATGCTAGTATCATCTTCACTAAGGTGACTTGTTTATATTACTAAATCTTGTTTATATTACCTTTCCTTTTGGAGAGAAGAAAGGTAACTTATATAGCCTTGCCTTGAGGTTTTTGCTTTTTCTTTGTATCCTTTAAAGCTAGAGAGTATGTCTTTACTTTTTTATCCTTTCCTTTGTACTTTGCACATGGTAGATGCTCATTACATTTTTTATTAAAGCCTTTTATTTTCAAAACATATGCACAGATAATTTTTAACATTTACCCTTGCAAAACCTTGTGTTCCAAACTTTTTTCCCTCTCTTCCCCCATCTCTCCCAGATGATAAATAATCCAATATATGTTAAACACGTAAAATTCTTCTATATATATTTCCACAATTATCATGCTGCAGAAGAAAAATCAGATCAAAAAAGAAAAAAGTTCATTAAATTAAAAAAATAATTAAGTCACAGTAGCTTATTTTTTATAATAACTTGCCATTTTTGCACTTTTTACCAGTTTATAAAATATGATCACTGTCAGTTAGGAAGTGTAAACCTAATGATTTCCATTTTATACATAAAGAAAATAAGACTCAATAAGATTAAATGAGTAAGTCAAAGAGACTAAAAGTTTCCATAGTCATACTACTTATGTGATATGGACATGCATATGACCTAAGGCTTCTCACTCCAAATTTCACAATACTATCCCTCTTCTATGAATAGACAATAGCACAAATCATCAGATGAGTTCCTGGAAGGCAAAGATGCTTTATTTTTGTCATTGTGTTCCCTGGACCTAGCACATGGCTTGCACATAATAGGATTTTAATACATTTTTGTTGAAATGAAATAAATCATAAAGTTAAAAAATTTTTAGAGATCATATAGTTCCACCCCTACTTGAGGGCTCCTAGAGACCTGAAAAGCAATTTGCGTACACATTCATTCATTCAGTCATTAATTTAGTTATTTATTTAACTATGAATTTAGTTATAGTCCTTATCTCCATAATCTTGAGTCATCACACACTAGCTAGGGATCTTATGCACAGTGACTGGGAAGAAAATTTATGGATTATATCAACAGCCTAATTTCAAACTTCATAAATTAGAGTGGTACAGCTCTAACCTGAAGGGATTTGGGTTCTTGGTGGTAGTAGAGCTAAGAAAGCTATTACTGGGTGATTAGAGGAAGGATGAGGGCAAGGGGGGGAGTAAGAGTAGGGTTTGAATTACTTAAGGAACACAAAAGACAAACTTTGTCTACTTCTGCAGTTTTGCCTGGGGCCTGGTACAGTCTAGCCTTGCAATATCTTGTAAAACTTTTTAATGGGATAGCTAAGGATAAAAATGATAAGATGAAGGAAAAAAAAAACCAAGGTTGTTTGAAACCTTGAGAGGAATTATTTCTGAGAAAAATATTATGAAAGAAAACATTAATAGGATTAAGCAGGAAAATGTATTAGACATTGACTAATAATTAGAGGACTTATGCTCCAAGGGAAGAAGAGAAACATGATATACTGCAGCATAGAGTACTCTATCTAAAAGGAAGAGGATGAGATTAAGAAAAGGGGATTATTTTGAATTATTATTGAAATACATTTCATTCTGTCTCCATATGGTCATTAATTTATATACTTGAAAAATCCTCCTGGTTTGTGGAGAGGGGCGCAGCTAGGTGGTGCAGTGGATAGAGCCCCAGCCCTGAAGTCAGGAGGACCTGAGTTCAAATCTGGTCTCAGACACTTAACATTCCCTAGCTGTGTGACTCTGGGGAAGTCACTTAACCTCAAATGCCTCAGGGGGGAAAAAAGAATGTTGGTTTGTGCAGAGGAAGAATTCCCAGGTGGGAAGATATATGGATCAGTATAAATTTAAATTAATTGAAGAATGAATAAATAGAATAGCCCTGTTAATATCATGTTCTCCGATTTCAGCTACATGGATCATATTTTGGACTTCTCCTCAAATAAGACCTTTTATTAAATGGGAAAACTGAGAAGGAAAAATAAATAATTTGAGTATTCTAGACTAAGAGTTAAACACAGTTAAAATAACCTTGAAGGATGTGTGTGTGTGTGTGTGTGTGTGTGTGTGTGTGTGTGTGTGTGTAAGAGAGACAGAGAAACAAAAGGGGTGGGGGAAGAACTATCACAGTGACAATTCACTGAATCAAAGCCCTCCATGTAAGAATGGGATTGAGCAGCAATACACCTATAAACAGGCATGCAAAGGAATCTCAGGGTCAGAAGAGGTAATCTAGTTTAATCCTCAATTGAACAGTAACTCCATCTTCAATATACCACCAGGAAGTCATCCTGCCTCCAGCAACTCTCTACTCTCTGAGGAAGCACATTCCACTTTTAGATCTCTTTGATTGCTAGGAGATATTTCTTTATATTCAGTCTGCTTGTGTTCAATTTCTACCCATTTCTCCTTGTTCTGTCCCTCTTCTTTTTACCTTTTTCCTATGTTCTTTAGGACCAGGAAATTTGTTTTAAGTGATTTCTTCTCTGATATTATCCTTCCTTTTAAACCCTATCCTGCTCCTTATCCTCCTTTGTTTCCCTTAAGTTTGATATGCTTCTGAAAAAAAAATATATATATATGTATATATATGTACCTACATATATATACATATGTATGTATCATTTTTTTCACTCTGCTTTTCTGTTTTAGATAAGAATAATGTTTATCTAATGTCAACTTTCCCCAGCTCTGCTTCTATATTTGTTTACTCTTCTTTTTATATACTCCAATTATGAGACATATCACAATTTATCTCTTCAGTCTCTTTCTACACTAATGCATTTCTTCCTTTTTTCTCCTATCTTCAAATCCTCATTTCGCCCCCATGTCCTTTGTTTTCTTACTTAATACCCTCAATATCCTTTGAAGACATTAAGACATTTATTTTCTTTCTCCTTTTAGAATGTTAGCATTATATCTCTATATAGTTTCTTCCAAGTCTTCAAATAAGTTTAACTTCTTTGGTTTTTCTCTAGTCTTGTGTTTGTATTTCAAAGTTATCTTTCAACTTTAGCCTTTTCATCCGAACTGCTTTAAATTTCACCCCTTCATTGAAAATCCTTTTTTTTAACTGCAGCATTATTCTTAGTTTTGTAGGGCAAACTATTCTTGGTTTTAAGTCTTTTTTTTTTGCTTTTTTAGAATATTATATGCCAAGATCTTTTATTTTAAGTAAAAGGTGACATCATCCATATATTGTATGTACCTACTTATTTATATATTACTTCCTCCATTGGAGAAGGAAGGACAACTTCTATGATTTTGCTTTTAAGGACAAAGCCTATTTTTGCTTTTTCTATGTATCCCTTGGTGTATTTTGTCTAGACCTGTAATTCCATTGGTGTGAGGAACTCCCAGTGAAGAACCTTCTTCCACAAATTCATATTGGCAACTTATCCATACTTTCAATCTTAGAGACCTGTCTAAGGGAACTTGCCCACAGTCAGACAATAAATAAATGTCTGGGATAGGACTTGAACCCATCTTTTAGACTTTAAGGCAGTCCACTATTCATTTCACCACATTGTCTATGGCACCAAATGTGTGTTATCTTAAAAGCTACCATTAGAGACAATTAAATAAAGAAGAAAAGGGCTAGAAGCACTAAAAAGGCTAGTGGAAATTAGACAAAGCAAAAAAAAATGAAGATAGAGATCCTAAGCTATGGGAAAAGTGCTTGGGGAATGAGTCTAGTTGATGAGATTCTGGAACTTGAATCTAAGGAAGCAGACAATGATGTACCAGAGAATTCAGATTGCTGATCAAGAGGATATATGCTCAGTTTGGATTTGGAGATTAGCCAGAAAGGTCTAGTTTTATCAGGTCTAGTACTAAGACGTAGCTGGTTGGCCTGAGGGTGAAATAGTTTGAACCTGAAAAAAGCCATAACAAATAATTAACCCAGACATCTGTGTTTATGGGCTACAAATGGCTTTTGTGACAATCATTAATTTATCCTTCAAAAATCTCTCATACTATAGGAAATTTGTGTTCGAATAAGTATCTGAGCATATGATATGCTAATAAGCCACTTCTGGGACCCAGTTATGGTAGGAGTGGGCAAAATGGTACTAAAGTTATGGGTCAGAGGGGAGGAAAAAACCCCAACTCTCCAGTTCCTTGGATGGGGTTAGTGGGAAGGTCTGTGAACACAGTATAGAAAAAAAATGATATATTTGAAGTCATAGGACCTAAGTGAATTAAAATCCATCTCTGCTACTACCTTTGAGATCCTGAGCAAGAAACACTCACATATATTGGACTACTTGCCATCTAGGGGAGGGCATGGGGGAAGAGGGGAAAATTGGAACACAGGGTTTTGCAAGGGCCAATGTTGAATAATTATCCATGAATATGTTTTGAAAAAATAAAAAGCTTTAATAAACAAAAGAAAACTGACCCTTTGTGAGCCTCAGTTTCCTTCTCTGAAAAAAAGATGACCTTTAAGGACCTTCAGCTCTTTGAGGGTGCTTTCCCACAGTATCCCTGCTATACTGACCTGTCCTAGTAGAAGCAGAGAGAAGAAATGAATCTTTATTCATCTTATTATTATTATTTACTAATTTACTTAAATCTTCCTTTCCTCAAAGCTGAGTTCAGATCAATTCTTCCATCACCCTCCCTTGTCAAATCTCTTAGGACATTCTGTTTAACTTCTAATACTTTCCTACCATAAAATTGCTTGTTGTTGTTGTCTGACTCTTAATGAGAAAGATCCTGGAGCGGTTGGCCATTCCCTTCTCCAGCTCATTTTACAGATGAGGAAAGGGAGACAAAGAGAGTGAAGGGACTTGCCCATAGTAAGTGTCTGAGGTTAGATTTGAACTCGGAAAGCTGGGTTTTCCTGACTCACTCCAGGTCCAGGGCTCCCTCCACTGTGTCACTTGGCTGCCTGCATGTCCCTCTTGCTCATCCCCATTAGACCTGGCAAAGGCGTTTGCATTGCCGGGGATCAGCATGTGTATTATAGCTTCACATTTATTGAGAGCTGACAAGTATTTGTTAGTGAATCACAAGGTGACATGGCCTTTAAGTCTCAGTCCAGAAGCTTTCTGTTGCTGCTTCTGGGACTGACAACACAGCTGAAGTGGGCCCCAGATCTGCTGTGGCCGCAGGGAATAGTTTAATGTGGTCTGATTCACACCGAGCCTGGAAATCCAACTCTCCTATGTCGAATGATACCGTGGAAAGGACAGAGGACCTGGGTCTGAATCCATTTTCTCTTCTCATCTGTGTGAATTTGGGCCATTTATATAAGCTCCTATAAAAGGGAGAGGCTGGAGAGGGCAGCCTCTGGGGTCCCTTCCCCCTTGGGATGTATGGTTCTGTGAAATCCTATGAAATCCCATTTAACCACAGTATTTCTAAGCCATGGCCCTGGCTCTCTTGTTTTGAATAATCAAAGAATCTAAGCTTATTAAGGGAAAAAAAAGACTTTAGGATGTACCTGGTGTGACCCTTTCATTTTACAGATGAGCAAACTGATGTCCCCCCAAGTTAAGGGACTGGGCCAACTTAGTGGCAGAGTCAGGACTGAAACCCAAGTTACTAGAATATGAAATCAGTTCTTGTTTCCTTGTCAGTCTGATACTGTCTATACAAGAGCATTCTGTTTTAAGAATTCTGGAGACTCCTTTGGAGTTTGTTGCAATGGGGTTTCCTGTAACAGGGAGAGAGCCTTATGATTTTTTAAAAAATGTCTAACTCTTGTGTCTACATGCTAACATCATGCTTCTTTTTAAAAAATAGCACATTTTAGGTGTTATCAGCTTAACGATCTAGTATGATGCTCTTCTTCACTCTTCCACAATTTCCTAAACCAGTTCTTTATCTTTTAGGTATGGGATTTGTTTCTTCTGGTCATAATTACCCATTTTCTCATCATTTATTATTTTACATATAATTATATATATTACATATATAATATATAATTTTATGATTCATAAATAAATGGATACATTTATTATATCAATTCTAAAACCAGTACTCTATCATCACCTTTTATGTTTTTAGAAGACGTTAGATTTATTATATCATTCAATTAATCAATCAATAAGCACTTAATAAGTACCTATTCTATGCTAGGCACTATGGTAGGTGCTGGAGATACAATTACAAAAGTGAATCAGTACCTGTCCTCAAGATATTTTCATTCTAATTTAACTTTCACAATAATGTTGTGAAATTGGTAGTGTGAATATTTTAATTATACAAATTGGGAAACCGAGGCCCAGAGAGATTAAGTGACTGGCATGCTCAGTTACATTTGCTAGGACTTAATTTCCAGTCCGTTGAGTTCTATCTTCTTTAAGTTCTAGAGCCTTTAACTTAATTCTGTCTGCTGAGTTTCAGCTTCTTTAATTTCTAGAGTCTTTATAATTTTAGGTAGATGGTTTTTGTTTTGTTTTTGTTTTTTGGGGATGACCTCATTTGGGTTGAACAAATGCTTAGCTTGTTGCAAGCATTTCCTCCCTCTCTTTAACCATTCCCATCATCCTTGACATCTCCATCACCGACACTAAGTTCTGTCTTTTTGCTGCCTGTTTCCAGCCCCAGCAAAGATGGGCTACAAGATTGGGAGGGTTGAAACTAATGGTTAAACTTCAGATAACTAGGATTAGTCATAGCTTCCAGACATTTATGTTATTTCTGTCCTCCATGACCTTGGATAACCAGGCTCAACACTAATGGAAGTTTGTTAGACAACTTGGCTTTTGCTGTGCTGTTGCCCTGGTGACAGAAACTGAAGGAATCACAAAGATTACCTTTCCTCTGAATATTTATCACACACTGAATATTGCTGGGCTTCTTCTGTTTGAAGACTTTCTGAGGTAATCACATTTCATCTGAAATTGGTCTATATTTTTGGGTTAGAAAGATTACATCAACTATGGGATCAAAAGATGAACTCATTTTTTTTAGATGACTAATTAGCATCATGGGACAGTGAGGACATTGAAATGGAGAACTGTTTGGAAAACTAAACACCTAAAAAAATAGACATGTATATTCAATACAACAAAAACTGATTTTTAGAACCTGAAGCTTGTTGAGATCCTTGAAGGCATCTGGGTGAATTTTGGATATGCTGTTATTTTGTAAATAAAGCTTCTCCAGTTGTAGGCAGTTTTGAAAATCAGTTGGGCCAATCTGTGATATGGAATTAGATGAAAGATCCAGAATTTGTAAAGACTTCAGTTTCCAGAGTCCTATGTTTCAAAGAAAAAGAGAAAAAGGTCAATTAAGATCTAATAGTTGACTTGGTGACTTGCATAAGGTACATACTGAATGTTTTTTGTTTAATTTAAAGGACAATTAATTGCAATACTATGCAAACTATTTTGCAAAAATAGGGAAAGAAGGAATCCTATCAAATTCCTTTTATAACACAGATATGGTGCTGATACCTAAACTAGGTAGGGTCAAAACCGAGAAAGAAAATTATAGATCAATTTTCCTAATGAATATTGATGCAAAAATCTTAAATAAAATATTAGCAAAGAGATTACCCCAGGATAATACAACACGACCAAGTAGGATTTATACCAGGAATGCAGTTCAGTATTAGGAAAACTATTAGCATAATTGACTACATCAATAACTAAACTAAGAAAAATCATATGATTATCTCAATAGATACAGAAAAAGTATTTGACAAAACGAATGTTTTTGTTTATCTGATCTGATTTAAATGAGTAATGGAGGAGGGAGGGAGAATGACCAATAGAAGTCCAGTTTTCAGAGCATGTCCACTGCCAACTCAAGTTGGTAGTTTGGTGATCTTGCTTCTGAAAGTAGGAGCCTCTGCTTCTGGAGGGACCCTGTCCCCATTTTGGAGACTATGGTACTGTCCCCTTACTATGTGGTGAATGAAAGCCTTTTAATTGACCCACTGAGCCAGGCCTGACACTACATATAGAAGGCTCCAACAGAGAACATCAATCTCTCTTTCTGGAAGCAATAAGCCTTTGGTGAGGGAAGCCATAGCTCCCTCTGCACATCCTCCACTGCCATGTGGTTGGGGACACATGGACCCTCTCTTTTTCTTGCCTCTTTGCAATTATTCTTTCTTGCATTTAGGTGAGTGAGTATGGAGAGGAGTAGATCAGATCGTGATCTTGAGAGCTTTGAAAAGTCAGTTGAACCACTTGAGTCTATGGGGAGAATGGACTCAGGCTTAAAAGAAATGGTTGCATCTAAATGTTCACCTTTCCTGGCTGTTGTCCACTTTCCTGCGGACATGGTATCTCAGCTGCTGGGTAGATTTCCTGATGACTGCCTCTTGCAGGTTGTTTCTGGGGGCTCCTAACATAGACCTATCATGGCTCCTCCAACCTTCTGAAGTTCACAAAGTCATAACTCCGTCTCAATAATCATTGCCCTAAGAGCAAGAAAGAACTAATAATACAAAGAGGTAACCAAATAGAGGCTCCCTGTGTTCATGGCCACATGGTAGGAGAGGATGGGTGCAGAAATAACTCTCTCACCTCAGCAGAGCTTTCCTGAAATTCTCCTACTTCATTTGCTACCAGGGAAGAGAGACAAGATTTCTCTGGTGGCACCTTTTGCGCTCATAGTCGGGGCTGATTCAACAGCTGAACAAAAGGCTCTTCTTTAGGTAGTAAGCAGCCAGGAAACAATCACAGAACACCTGCCCTTGCTCTGAACTGGGACCAAATCCATCACCAAACTCAGAGGGTTGGCCACAGGCAGAGCCCATTTGCACGTGCTCTTTAGACTGACATCTTATTACAAGTCTTCCCTATTACACGTGTTCTAGAATAAAGAGCTTTTTATCTTTGCCCGCTTTCACTGTTGCTTCAGTCTTCAGCTGAGAAGACTACTAGAACTCTTTCCAGCTGTAAAATTGTACAAGTCTCCTATGTGTCTATGGCCTTTCTTATAATTACTTATTATTACTGAAATTACATTTCTCTTACTCCATTTTCCATAATTACTTGTTATTACTGAAATTATATTTCTCTTACTCCATTTTCCATAATTAGTTATTATTACTGAAATTATATTTCTTTTACTCCATTTCCCATATATATAATACATATATATATCTTAAAATACATTGCCTTTGAGATTTATATGTATACATATGGGATTGATTTTACTAATATGTAAAAAGTTTTCCCTGGATTATTTGATTCAAGAAAAAAGGTCACGTGAGAAAACATTCATGTCACCATTATTTATAATAATGAAAAGGTGGAAAGAATATAGCTTCCCAACCATTGGGTAATGACTGAATACATTTTAACATCTGAATATAATGGACTGTTGCTGTGCCATAAGGAATGACAAATAAAAAACTCTGAGAAACTTGGAGAGACTTATAAGAAATAATGCAGAAAGAAGAAAACAGGGCTGTAAGATAAAGTACATACAATAAACTTTAACATATAAATAAATAAAAAGTCGATATGCAGAGGTAATGAATGGAAAGATAGTCAAGGTTACTCAGAGTTGACAAGAAGATCTCACATTTCTAGGATGTTGTAAGATAATAATAATAATTTGAAGATAACCATTGCCATTTGAACCAGCCTTTGTTAAGCATTTCTCAGACATTATCTCACAGAAATCTTATAACTAGCCTCTAAGGCAATGGTTTATTTTTATTTTTTTAGTTTTTGGCAGTGGGTTTTAAAAGTATGATCTTGGGGGCTCCTGGGAATATATGAGATCCTTCCACAGAGTCTGTAAGGTCAAAATTGTTTTTAAAATAAAACTAAGACATTTTAATTTCTAATATGGTAAACACCAATAGATATAACAACAACAAAAAACTCTGAGAATCCTTGATAGTTTTTAAGAGTATAAAGGGAACTGAAACTAAAAGTTTGAAAATCCCTTACCATTAGGGAAATATTCAAGGTACGCTTATCTTCATTTTACAACCTAGGAAACAATCTCAGGGGTTTTTAAGGATTGACTTTCTCCACTAGTCAATATTGATAGTAGGATTCAGGTTTTCTGAACTTCTGAACAACTGAACTAGCCATACTGCCCCTGTGAAGTTTACTAAGCACTTTTCCCATGTTATAACTAATGCAAGAAATACTTTCTTTATGGTATAGATGAAGAAATTAAAGATCAGAAATGTCAAGGAATTTGCTTTACACAAAGCTAATAAGTTTTGGGGTAAGGATTTTAACTCACAGCTTTCCTGACTCCCAGTCTAGTATTCTTTCTACTACAGTATATGTCTTTTAAAGCGTATTTTTAAAGGTTTCAAATGACTGGGACAGACAGTAAATGCTGTAAGAATTCAGAGAAGAGAGAGCTCAAATTCAGTGATCATAGTGAAGGGGAAAGCTGAACTGGACCTGGAATAAGCATGGTGAATGAAATGGACAATGAAGAAATCTGTCTCACAGGAGGAGAGGAATATGTTGGTGAATATTGGGAAATAAAGGGTAGAATTATGGAATCAGAGGAAGAAAAAGAAATTTGAACTCAGTTTGATAGACTATGGAACTACAATAGATTCATGAACAGGGAAAGTAGTAGAGGAGGCATTTAAGTAAAATTTGATTACCCTATGTAAGTAGAATGAGGAAGAGACTGGAAGTGGCAAGAAGTAAATGATGCTGTAGTAACTGAGGTAAAAGAGAACTGAACTTAAGATAAAAGAGACTGTCAAAGGGACATTTTGAACAGTGTTATGATTCATTTCATCTAGAGATTTGTCCATGGTAGCTGTTTTTTAAAATAAATGTTTGCTGGATAAATGACGTGTGCTGAATTGAATTGAAAAAATTATCCTACTTGGTTCCGACCTAATTGAAAAATGTCTGTTAAGGAGGGAACACTCCCTTAGTCAACATTTCCTTTGATTAATGAAATAGTTTTAGTAAACCGGAACAGGTAATAATTATGTCAGGTCCAAAGAGCACTGGGAACAAGAGAAGGAAAGGAAGTAGAAGGGCCCTGTGTACTGTGTATGTGATGGGAAATCTCCTCTGAGGAGAATTTTATTAAGTAAGTCTCAGAAACCTCCTCAGGCTTCAAGGCTCAGTTCAGGTGTCACCTCCTCCAGGAAGCCCTTTCCTTCTTTCCAGCTTCCTTCTCTCTTCAAAGGCTTTGGAAACATTTGGTCTCTTTTCTCCTTCCTGCCTTCTTGTTTACACTCCCTTTCTTTGTCCTCCAGTGGAATACAAGCTTTTAGAGGGTAGTACACACACAGTCCCTGCTATTTTTTTTTTCTTTGTATTTCCAGCATCTGTAAGTGTTGGGCATATAGTAGATAATTTAAAAATGCTCATTGAATTGAATTGAAATTCATTGTTCACATATCCCATAGTAAAAGCAATAATAACTCAGTGTTGACTTTTGGGAACAATTATTATAAAGTTAATATGATTTGTCAAGGGCGGTTAGGAGAATAAAATGCCAGACCTGGAATCAGGACAACTTGAGTTCCAGCCCCAGGCACTTACTGGCTGTGTGACTCTGGGCAAGTCACTTATCACTGTCTGCCTCAGTTTCCTCATCTGTAAAATGAGCTGAAGAAGGAAATGGCAAACCATACCAGTATCTTTGCCAAGAAAATCCCAAATGGGATCAGGAAGAATCAGATATGACTAAAAATGACTGAACAAAAACTAATTTGTCATCAATTAGGAAAATGTGGTTTTTAAAAGGAGAAACCACTTGTAACCAAAAGCCTATATTACTTTACAGACTGCACCTTCTTTTTTTGCAGAACTACCAGAGATATTCTGGAGCTGGCTTGTCCCAGACCAAGAGCCAATTTTTAACTTTCCAATGTGAGCATATATACACTTCCGATATCAGAAATGCTACAAATCCACATTTAATTTATTATCTTAATGGTTATTTAGACCAGCAACCTATACACTCAGGAGTGTCTAGACAAAATCTGATTAAAACATAATTGGGAAATATTTAACAAAATAAATAAAAATACATGAAAACATAGATAAGGTTCATTTATGTTTTTCCTAGTCAATGTTGTCCAGGGAGCCATTTCTATTTTGAGTTTGACCTATTGGTTTATATTTGAGTGATCAAGAAAATGCCAATAATGCAGCTTAAGCTTAAAAATGTGTCATGGATATGTTTTTCCCCCCTTTAGAGCTGGTGATTAAACATCCCAGCATGCTTCATTTTTGTTTTACAAGGATAAAGGTAAGTGGTCATCCCATTTTATTCTAACAATTTTCATCATCTAACTCCAATGTTCATTAAATTTTGGGTGATTGCTTGAAGATTATAATAAATATAATAATATATTTGTTACATTTGAAATAATAAAGTATTTGTTGGCTAATATATCGCCAAATCTCCTGCAGGCACTTGGAAAGGGTTGTTTGCTGAAGCTGGAACAGTCTGACCTGGGATCAATTCCATTATTTAAAACTGTTTTAAATTGAGTGGGAGGAGGCGAGTTAAGAATATTGTAATCAAAAGGCCCATGCAAGAAAGCTGGTGCATCCCTGGTGTTAAATTCACCAGAGGCTTCTCCTCTGTCTGCACCTGCCAGCTCCCTCCCTGGGTGTTGTCCAAACAAGCAACATGCTGGCAATATCACAGCTGTCACAGAGCTCAGAAAACTAGCTGTCATTGGGTCAGGAACAGGTGACATTCAGAATTTTGTTGAGTGAGATCAGCTTTTTACAGAATCAGAATCATAAAATGTCTTAGGGTCATCTAGTCTAGAAGAGTAGTTGAATCAGATTAAAACATAATTGGGAAATTAAATTTAATTAAAATGAAAATTCCCAACTGTGGGAAAATTTAAAAACAAATAAAAATTATAAAACAGATGCTAATTTATAGTTTTCTAAATTAGTATGCGACGGCGGGTCTTAGTGATTCTGTTTCTACTTGAATTTAGGACCACTGGTCTAGCCCAACCCTCCTCATTTTTATAGTTAAAGAGCACTGTGGTATAATGAAAGGTGTGCTACATTTGCCATCAAAGGATCTGAGTTTAAATGACCACTTTCATACTTCCTAGCTGTATAATCCTGGGTAAGTCATTACTCTCTGAGTCTATAAAAATAAGGGTAATTATATTTACTCTTGTATTGTATTGTCTACCTGGAACAAAAGTGTTGGGAGAAATGTGCTTTATCAGCCACGAAGTACTTTGGGAATATGTATAATTAAGTGACTTGCCTGAGGTTACATAACTAATAGATGAAAGATTTAAAACTTAGACCTTCTGTCTTTCTTCAAGTACTGAGCTTCTTACCCCCCAAAATGATCATTATTAGTACATAAAGACCCTCACCATATTCTGGAAATGCATAGCACACTCTCCTGAATACACATCCACATAAATACATCCATTACACACACTTACATGCATACATACATGCATCCCATGAATATTAGCTTTATGAATTCATTCAACAAACATCTGCAAAGCATGTATAAGGCATTATGTTCAAGGCTGTGCAGACCATGACCAAAAAATGAGGCATCCCTTATCCTTGAGGATCTTATATTTTATCAATTGCACACAACATACAGACATATAAATAATCATTCCTTTCTCCCCTCAACCCCAAATTCTGACTTCATTAAACCAGGTTTAGTCCTTGGGATTGACCTAAGAAATTAGTTTTTTGTTTGGGGTTCATTAACCCTGAAATTTACGCTAGGAAAATTCATGTCTAGATTTCCACAAATGTGGATAAAAGGGATCCCCAATTCCCATACAAGCACTCAAGGAAACACATACATGTTGTATGAAGGACAACCTATATTTCATTGTGCAGAAAATGTAGAAAATACATAGCACTTGCAGGGATCTATACACAGTTAAAGAAAACACAAAAAACATTCAAAGGACCCAAAGAGAGCCATATGAGTTCTCCGTTGGAAGGAAGTTGACCTTTAGGGTTGCCACTGGGGTCATACTTTGATATTCCAGGGAAACCTTTCTTTGCCATGAGACTTACACAATTCTTCCTCCTTCCCAGATTTGTAACACTCTGATTTAGATTCCTCCCATAGAGCAATTTGGAGCTATGCCCAAAGGGCTATAAAACTGTGTAGAATCTTTGACCCAGCTGTACCATTACTGGGTCTGTCCCAAGGAAATCATAAAGGAGGGAAAAGGACTCATGTACAAAAATGTTTGTAGCAGCTCTTTCTGTGGTAGCAAAGAATTAGAAAATGAGGAAACTGGGGAATGAATGAAGAAGTTGTGGTATATGAAGGTAATGGAATATTATTGTTCTATAAAAAATGATAAACAAGCTGATTATGAAAAGGCCTAGATTTACATGAACTGATGCTAAGCAAAATAAGCAGAACCAGGAGTAGTATGTTGTACAGCAAGAATGTGGGTTGACCAATTAAGAAAGACTTGGTTTTACTCAGTGGGTCAGTGATCCAAAGCATTCCCAATAAATTTTGGACAGAAAATGCCATCTGAAACCAGGATACTGAATATAAATCAACTCTTGCTATATTCACTTATTTTTTCTGTTTTGTTCCCCTCTCTCCCATGGTTCTTCCTTTTTGCTCTGATTTTTCTCTCCCAACGTGATTCCAAAAGCAATGGGTATTAAAAATAAATAAATTTACTAGAAAAAAAAAGATTCCTTTCATTAAAAAAATACTTTGGAACAAATAATACCCATCTCATTATATCTGTAATTTCTGAATAACTCATTGAAATAGCAGGAGGTGACAGATCCCAATCTTATTCTCCATTCAATGACATGATTCAACTCTTGTAGCTCCTCCAACTACAGAACAATTATCTTATTCCTCCAAGAAGACTGCTGCTTGGGAAATCCCTTTCTCAGAAAGTCTGTCCTTTAACTCTTAAATTGGGGGTTACCCAGGAGGTTGTCACTACCCAAGAAATGTTCCTTCTTTGCCTGGAAGAATAGATTCCTAGATCATGTCGTCTTAGAAATAGACATTTCTCCTCCATTCCACAAGAGCTTAGAGCTCAGGAACATTATCTGTGAATTCCTTTGTCTGTTCTCCACTATGTGCTTCGGTGATAATTTTGTCATTGCCATTGGAAAAGCCCAACTCTGCTCAGGCCATATGGGCAGCATCTCCTGATGTTGGTGGGAAGACAGAGAAAGGAAGGGAGAAATCCTTTCCCCCATCTCTTATAATACTCTAAAAGACAGGGACAAAGGAGAAGAAAAATGCAAAGGCAAAAAGATTAGAAGTATCGTATGTCTCTTTTATATACCAGTTATCCTTACTGGAATTCCAACTAACCAGTAATATTGGGAGTAAATCACTGAAAAACCAATTAATCTTCTAAGTTGCCGAAGGTAGGTTCCCACACTATGGGGAAAAGGTATGCTCAGATGTCCATGATCCATAAGAAGAGTTATTCTTAACAAACTGATTTAGGATTGCTTTCCAGGAATGTACCCAATTAATCGTCCCCAAACATGGCCATGGCTGGGTTGTAACAGAGAAATAGTTAAATAAAACATGGTACCTAATGTAAGAGAAAACTGTAATGTGATCAAGAATAGGAGGAAAATACAGAAATACAGGAAGACTTTTTTTTTTTGAGAAAATGCGAGGTGACACATTGGTTTTAACGACATAAGAGGAAAAATGAATGAATGGACAAATTATTAACATTAATTAATTTAAATCTAACTAGTTACTAAACAAATTTATGTTGCTGTTGAATGTTAACTTTGTAATAGGGATAGAGACTTGACCTGTGGTTTTTATTATAGGGAACTGTAGGCCAGCAGCTTCTCTGCAATTTATGGACTCAGGAAATTGATTACATTAAGACGTTAAGTGATTTGCTCATAGTTAGTTACATGGCCAATATGTATGAGGCGTGACACTTGAACCCAGAGCTTCCCACCTTTTTGGCTGGCTCTCTATTCGCCACTCCACATTGCCCTTCTAAGTTTGCAATAAAATATTTAACTTGTTTAAAAATGATTAGGTGGTGAGTCCCTCCAAAACTATTATATTTTTTCACTTACATTTTTTCTGAGCTATTTTTTGATTAGGGGGAAAATTTAGATTCATCATTTCTTTTTAACTCCTTCCTGCTAATTCAAACTTACATCAAGGGAATATATTATAACACAAACTAATAATTCTTATTTATTTAATTCTTTAAAGTTTGTCAAATACTCTTCAGAGAACAATCCTCATGGGCTAGATGATAAAAGTATTCTTATTCTCATTTTACAGGTGATGAAAGTGAAGGTGAGAGAAACTAAGTAAATTATTGAAGGAACAATAATTCAATTAAATAAATTATCTCAAGCTACTCTCCAGATTCTCTCTACCTATCCCAGAAATCTCTCCCTCCTAAAAGCTTCTCCCTCTAGCCCTGGAATTCACCCATTGGAACCATTCTACACCTTTTGGCTTCTTCTTTTCTGTTAGGTTTGAATAGCTCCTTCAGAACCTTCTTTTAAGGAAGGTGCTCAGGCCAGCCCAGTCTTCCTTCCTTATTTGTTTTACTCTGGCACCAATTACTCAGCCCCTGTCTCATTGAACTTGAAATGTGTAGAGGAGGCATGTGATTATGATGAAACATTTAGTACACCTATAAACTTCTGGAGTGGAGTGGGGTGGGGACTGAAAATAGTGTATATGGCTGTTGGGAAAAACCAGCCTTTATGGGCAAGGTCAGAGATAGCTTTGATCAAGTGATTATTCTCCAGAGCCAGGATTCATTATCTGGAGTCTGTGAATTTAAAAAAAAAATGCTTTGATAATTATGTTTTTTTTGTAATCCTATATATTTGATTTTTACATGTAAACACATTATTCTGAGTCAGTGTCCACAAGCTTCACCAGACTGCTAATGGGTCTATGAGACCAAAAAAAAAAGGGGGGGGGGGTAAGAGCTCCTGTTCCATAGTAAGGGGCTCTAGGCAGCATATCTCTCTTATTAGCTCTGCCTCCTAGAATGTGCTTGCCACAGAAAAATAAATGAGAATTTGGCCACAAAGGCAATTATGAAAAACAACAAAATTACTCTGGGTAAATACCAGATAGTACAATTAGGGAAAAATAATTCAAATTGCAAAAATTCAAGGGATTGGAAAGGACAAAAAATGAGTTCTATGCAGAACCATGACAGTGATTGTATATACAAAATCAAATTTAGGGCTTCTATTTGAACTTTATTTCAAATAATCTCAAGCCTGAAGTTCCTTTATCTACTTTCCTTCTTCCCTTCCTCCCTCTATTCCTCTCTTCTTTTTTTCTTCTTTCCCTCCTTTTCTTCTTTCCTTCCTCCCTTCCTTCCTTTTTTCCTCCCTCTCTTCTTTTATCATCTATTTTCTTTTTATTATTTCTGGAGTAGGATATTTGGACTTCCCCCCTTACTGATGGCATGTGTATTTATGGGAAAGTAGGGTCTAATTTAATTGGAGTGGAAGTGGGGGGGCAAAAGTTCTCTTACTGTTTTATTTTCTGTACCGTTTCATTAAATACTTTTGGTTTGAACTACTTATGTCTTCTGGCTGATTGGTAAAAGTAACTATATTTACAGGGACTCAAGAACTGTGATTTTGAGTTGATGAGGTTTCTTTAAGTGCCTTGAACTTGGGATACCTTTTTGAAGGGCTCCATATGTGAAGGGTGAACTTGGTGCCCTGGTGCCCTGATGAAGTATTTGATCAAGTCATTATTGCAGAAAATACTAAGACTAGATAAGTTCAATAACTTGTTCAAAGTACAACTGATAAGTTAGATTGTGAAGTGAGGCCCTCTAAGTCTAGATTTAAGGCTCTTTGATTACATCTATTGGACTGCTGCAGAACAAAGTGCTAGTTGAGGTCTAAGATGTCCAAAGATTCACCTTACAACCTCTAGATGATCAGTCTAGCAAAAGGCAACAAATATAGCTTTCACTAGCTTTGGAGGAAGATGGCCCAGCGTCTTATTAAAAAAGAACAAAACAAAATGTCTGACATCATTCCATGAAATATAAGAGAGAAAGGTTAATAGGCTATGTCCAAAAAGGATGAACAAGAAGGAAATCATTCTTTTCTACATAATTCCATTGAATTATCCTCAGAATAATTACCTCTTCAACTCTAAGCTACCACACTCTAAAAGATGCTAAAACAAATTTGGAAAAAAGGTATAACCACCCCCTCTCAAAAAGAAAGGAATATAAGAACTCAATGGAAAAACTGGAGAAAAAAGGCACAAATTGTGATGAAGAGAAGATGACAATCTTCTAATTTTTCATTGCATGTCTTATAATATGTACCATAGTGTCTTGTACATAATAGGTGCTTAATAAATTTTGACTGAATATGTAAACATCTCAAACATGCCCCTACCCCCAAAAGTAGAGAAAATTGAGTAGCAACATGTAATGAAAAGAAGGTAAGGCAAGTTTAGACTGAATAGCAAGTTATGTTTCCTAGAATAAAAACACTGCATTATTGAATAGTCTTCCACGAGAATCAGTGGAAGCACCATTTATTATTTCAAACATTTACCATCAGACTGGAGAAGCCCTGGTAGGGTAATCTTGTTACAGAAGGAAGCTAGAGTCTTGTTAGGAACCAGAGTTGGATATGGGATTGTGATTTTGATACATTTTGACAGCACAATGTATTTCTGTAAGTTTGTTCTGCAAGTAGATGGAAAAAATGCAACAGTCAGAGGTACTTTGCATACTAATAAGCAGAAATGCCGTATTTTTGATCCTTATATCTCCAGATCACTTAGCAAGCTGTGATAAAAATATATCCTAATAAGATAAGAAAATTGAAAATGCTGTCTCTCATAATAACGCTGAAGTTAAATCCAGTTCTGTGTCAAACAAATCACATCCAAACCTAGTCATTTCTTAGAACCTTTTGTCATTGGGATAATTGAGTATACTCAGTAATTAACATATGATCACATAATAAGTAATTTAAAGTCTAGCACTTATATAATTCCTAATGTACTTTGAGAAGCCAACATTTTCAAGGAAATAAAGTTATCATGGGAAAGAAAACCAATGTTTTATATAAATCCTTTAAGTTATAGCACTGTTTAAAATTATACTAAATTCAAGAAGCTCTTCTTTTAAAGACAGCATCTGCTCTAAAGAAAACAAATGGCTTTCTTTTCAACTCCAATTCCAGACAAGTAAAACTGAAAGTTAATATGGAGCTCATGTTTACCCAAAAGCATACCAAGTCAAGAGGATACATTTATTGTATACTGCATTCTATGTTTTTATACTCACACTTACCCCCTGGAGTCGCATTAAGATGATTTCTTTGAACTGACAAAACTTTGAGAGACGTAAGGACATTTCTGAAACCCTTTCTTTGGCATTTCCCTAATAAGCTGCTACGTCTCTGTAGATCCAATGAGATGGAGTGGATTCCATTGTCACTCAGGTTTAACGTTTCCAAACAGGGAAAACACATAAAAGAGCTGAAAGTTAGCTCAGATATCCTATTGTTACTAAGATTCAGGTGTTTTATGGTCCAAACTTCGTTTTTCATGCTAGACACTGAGAGAGTTCTAATAGAATTGTAACTTAAATCCACTGTGGTCACTGTTTGTGGTATGGCCATTGGTATATCAGATTTTCCAGTAAAAGAACAATCCATCAAAAGGTCCCCATTCCATCGGCATCCGGAGTCAGACAGAATATCAAGTTTTCTTGATTTGGTTGCTGCTGTTCTGGTAAAATAAAGACTTAGCACTACAATAATCACACTAAGATAAGAGCTTTTCATAATGCCTGTTGGGGGAAAAAGAAAAGGAAAATGAATTCTATTATTCACATACAGCAATATTTTTAAAGCTAGAAGCAAATAGAAAGATGTGCATCCAAATGGAAAGAATTTTAAGTATTTTGAAAAGAAACTTTTAGTTGCTTGAACATTTTAGTTCTTAAAGAATTTTTTTGTTGCTAAGTTTTGTCTTCCAAAAGATTAAATATTTAACAGAATGAATATTTGTATCACAGCTAATCTAATTTTTCAGAAAGTAATTTACTCCTCTGGGTCTCACCTTTAAAATGCTTCTGTTTTTTAAGCATCCGTCACCCGGCAGTCACCCAGCAGTTACCCGGTAGTCTACTTTGGAATTAGTGAAACATTATCGAGGTTTGGGACTTTGCTGCTTTCTCACTGGTTCTACGGAAGGAGCAAAGTCGATTATGCTTATCTACAATTCTGTCCTGAGAGAGACATGTGGCTTACTACTAGAGCTCTAAGTGGTAGAAAGTTCAATGGGTCAAACAGATCCTGTAAATTAAGAATTTATATATAAATTAAATCAATAGGTAGGAATGGAAAGTTTAGTTTTGGGTAGTTTATGCATGTTTGTCTTTGCAGGTATTCTGGAAAACATTATCATTCTCTGGTTATAAGATTTAGAAACACACTACACACATTAGTTTGGTTCTAAAAACTTTATTTTCCCACATCCATATAGGTCAGTCAGATACCTTTTTAGGGGCAGTATTGACTGAGAAAGCTGTTAAGTACCATATTCATCTGAATATAGGCTATTTGAATATATAAACCCCAATTCCCAAAAGAAGAATTCTCAGTGGAAAATAATTACCCCAAATGATATTTTTTAAAAAAATTGATCCATTTGAGATAAACATTATTTAAAAATTTTTATTGATGGCTTTTGTTTTAACATCACCTTCATTTCCAAATATATCCTTCCTGTTCAGGGACTTACTCCATATAATAAAACAATTTAGCCCCATGTAACAAAAAAATTAAAAAGAAAAGATAAAAAAAGAAAATTCTACAAAGCTAAGCAATATAGCAATAGAGTCTGAGTGGTATATGCAAAATTCCTCATCCACAGTCCCCAGTCTCTCTAGTTAAAGGGGAGGGGGCATTTTCTCATTTCTTTTTCAAGGACAAGCTTAGTCATTGTAATTATACAATATTCATTTTATTTTTATGTTCTTTACATTGAAGCACCACCCCTCCCCAAGGTAAATAATTTAAGTCACACAAATGTGTAAAGTATCATAGAAAGCTAAAAAGGGACCCAAGGAAAGTGAGATGATATGAATTAGCAAATGAACATGGGAAGTTCCTTATCTTATAAAATGAAGCAGTTAGGGTGGGTGATAGCTAAGATGCCTTCTAGCTCTAAATCCTATGATTCTGATGCAGGGAGTGCATTGATTCATAAAATCAGAACTCTGGAACTGGCATGGATTTTATAAATCTTTAAAATCTGGTCCAATGTCTTCATCTAGAGGTAAACAAATAGAAACCCCAAGACATCACACAAATAGAAATTAAATCAGGAAACAAATCCAGGTGTTCTAGTTGAATGTCAATCCTTTTCATCTAGTTCTGTGATCTAGTCCATAAACCACAACTACATCAAGAGAGTTAAAAGGAATCAAAAGGATTTTTCCCCCACTGGAAGTTATGTGATCTTCAACTGATAAAAATTGGATAACTGATAAAAAATCCCCCTGACTCATACTTGGATATCTCAAGAGAAGCAGTTAAAAAATAAAGATTGTAAATCCCTAAAGGCTAGTTTCCTGGGTTATCAAAAAAAAAAAGGAGCCAGAGGTCATGAGTTTTTTTCAGAAATTGAGCTATTACTGAACAAAGAAGCCATGTTACAGCTAAAGACTGGCAGAAGACAGCAGAGAGTAACAGCAGGTTGTAGTGGTGCTTCCCAGGACAACTGGGTGGTGCAGTGGATAGAGCACTGGGTTTGGAATTCTCTCTCATTTTTTGTTTTGATCTCCCTGTAGTATTTGTCATGGTTATCCACATGTGTCTTCTGGATATTCTCTATTCGTTGGGTTTTCATGATCCTGCTTTGTGCTGTTCTCTTTCTTACCTATTTCTTCTCTTTTAGAAAAAAAGAATAGTTTTTGTCTGAATCTAAGCATTAAAAACCAGAATACTTCCATAGACAGAAAGCACAAAAAAGAAGATTCTATATGAAACCTGAATCTTTATTTTATATCACTTGCTGTAAAGAAAAAGTCTCTAATAAATTCTACATACTACTTGTGTGTTTCCTTCTGTTTACATTCTATGCCTTTTATAAATGTTTCAGTGACCTTTTTGGGGGGCTAATGTTCCAAAAACAAACAAACAAACAAACAAATGAAACCTCCTTATAACAAATAAACATACTCAAGAAAAATGAATTCAAACAATTACAACATCTAAAATTTAATGTCTTTTTCTGTGCTTTGTATTTATAATCTCTCTGTCAAGAATAGGTAATCTACTTGATCCCAGGTCCTTTGGAGACATGGTTGGTCATTGCATTGATCAGAGTTCTTAAATCTTGGAAACTCATTTTTCTTCATAGTGTTGTTGTCCTTGCATATACCATCATTCTCCTGATTTTGCCCTCTTCATGCTACCTCAATTCATACTACCCAGAATTTTCAGGAATCATCTTTTTTGTAACTTCTTTTTTTTTCTTTTGTAACTTCTTACAATAATTTTCCATTATTTCATGTGCTACAGTTTATTTAGTCATTCCCCAGTTGATGGATATCCCCTTATATTCTAGTTCTTTGCCTTTTGATTTTTCCATTTTAATCCCTCCTGCAAAATTAGGAAGTTTTCTTTATTTGCGGCTATTTCCTTTCCGTTACTAGCCTTCCTCTCCCTTCCTCCCTCCCCACTTAATAGCATTTTTTCAATTACATACCATGTCTCTGAACAGAGAATGATGGAATGAAATCACTCTTCAGCTCAAGATAGATTGGAAGGACTTCAAGAAAGGTCACTCTCACAAGGGGTGTTCAGCCTAGCTCAGACGGAGTCTAGGAAAACCAATGAGAGGTCTTAATCAGAGCACATCAGCATCTGGGATCCTTAGTCCTGGGGCTCAGTAGCAGAGCAGACCAGGGGGCAGTGTCCAGTCCCACTTCAGAAAGCAAATTCTGGAAAACCAGGCTGTTTCCTGGAAAGAGGAAGTAGGGCTAACCCCTGCTGTGCACACCAAACACAAGGGGCCCCTGTGTTCAAAGCCTTGGCTCAGAGCAACACAAGAAGCTCCTTTACCCCAGGAGCAAAGCTCGACCATAAAAGTCACAAAATAGGAAAAAA
>JAJPUD010000173.1:26086-52457 GCA_023553655.1 Myrmecobius fasciatus
TTCAGATGAGGACAAAATGCCCACAGGGGAAATCTCAAAGAGCTATATGAATTAATCTCAATCCCAAAGAGGCTTCTTGGAAGTACTCATAAAATGTTTTAAAAGGCAAATAACAGAGATAGAAGAAAACTGAGAAAAGAAATGAGAAGTTTGCAAGAGCATAAATTTTTCATAAATTTTTCAGCTTGGAAAAGGAAAGACAAAAATTGGAGAAAACAATTCCTTAAAAAATACAATTGGCCAAATGCAAAAAAAAAAAAAAATTCACTGAAATCATTTCCTTGAAAAAACACAATAGGCTAAATGGAAACAAAAAAATCCACTAAAGAAAATAACACTTTGAAAATAGAATTAATCAATTGGAAAAAGAGATACAAAAGCTAACTGAAGGAAATCACACATTAAAAACTAAAATGGAGCAAATGGAAGCTAATGACTCTAATGAGATATCAAGAATTAGTCAACCAAATTAAAAAGGATGAAAAAAAATGGAAGAAAATGTAAAGTCAAAAGAAACCAATGAGATCAAGAAAGAGTATAGATAAAGAAGAATAGAGAGCCCAAGACAGAGTATGTTGACCTACACCTATGCCAGGGAGAGAATCAGTTATACTTCAGAACAAGATGGCCACCAATGGCAAAATGTTTGTTGGCAAAGGCTGCCTACTTCCCATGTACCTACTCCAGAAAAATCCTCAAATTTATATAGAATAATGACAAAGAAACTCTAGAAAAATCCTCAAATTCATATAATGATAAAGAAACTCAATGAGATATTCCAGAAGTCTATCATATCTAAATTTTCTTTCTTTTTTCTTTTTTTTTTTTTTTTTGCTTTTTGTTGAGGCAATTGGGGTTAAATGACTTGCCCAGGGTTACACAGCTGTTACGTGTCTGAGACCAGATTTGAACTCAGGTCCTCCTGACTTCAGGGCTGGTGCTCTATCCACTGTGCCACCTAGCTGCCCCATATCTAAATTTTCTAAGATTCTATTAACCTCCTTGGTTTCTTTCTTCTTTACTTTGTGATTAGATTTATCTAATTCTGAGAGGGGAAGGCTGAGATCCCTCACTAATATAGTTTTGCTATTTCTTCCAGTAACTTCCTCAGTGGAAAAAATAACCAACATGGAAAATAGATCCAGGAGAGACAATTTAAAAATTCTTGATTTACCTGAAGACCATAAACTAAAAAAGAGCCTGGATATCATTCTTCAAGAGATCAGCAAGGTAAACTGACCTGAGATTCTAGACTAGAGGGGGAAATAGCTATTATAAGAATCCATTGATTACCTCTGGAAAGAGATAACACAAGGAAAATTCAAGAAACAGTGTTACAAAACTTCACAACTATAATCTCAAGGAGAAAATATTGCAAACTACCAGATAGAAACAATTCAAGTATCAAGGAGCAGATAGACATCTCCAAATGGAACCTCCATATACATCTCAAATTCAAGAAATCCCAAAGAGCATCTTAACTCTTAAATCTACCACTCCTTCTAACTCCCGAGTTTCTGTTGAAGGCATTATCATTCTAGTCACCCAATTTCACAACTTGGCCACTCTCCTGGATTCTTCACTCTCTTATCATCAATAACCAATCAATTATTAAGTTCTCTCAAATTCATCCCCTTTTTTCTTATGTCAGCATCATCCCTAGCCCAGACCCCCTTCATCTCTTGTCTAGTCCATCTCTCATTTCTTGCCCTGACTCCAATATTTCTCTTTATTAATTCACCCTCCAGACAGTTGTAAAATTGATTTCTCAGTGCAAATATCCAAGGATCTCACTCTTCTGTTCAAGAAGCTACAGAGATGCCTCATTGCCTAGAGGAACAAATCTAAATTCCTGTGTTTGGCATTTAATACTTTCTAGTCTATGTATCCCCTTTGCATATTCTAAATTCTGGCCAAATTGAATCTCTTCCTATTCCTCATAAATGATATTTTATGTTTGCTTTGCTTGAGTCTAGAAGGCTCTCCTTCCTTATCTGCAACCCTTGAAGCTCTTGTCTTCTTTCAAGATTCAGTTTAAGTGCCATCATCTTCAGGAGATCTTTTCTACCACACCAAGTTGCTAGTGCCCATAATCAATTTACATTATTTATTTTGTATATATCTTGTATTGTATTAACTTATCTATGGACTTGTATTTTGGTAGATTGTAAGCTCTCCAAAGGTAGAGACTACTTCACTTTTGTATTTGTTTTCTCTGTGTTCAGTTCTGGGTGACATATTATAGGAAGAATATTGATAAACATTGATAAAAATGTCTAGAAGAGTTCAAACAAGATGATGAAAGGTCTTGAATCAATTACCAATGAAGATGGGTTGCAAGAATTGGAGATGTTTAGCCTGGAGAAAAAAGCTTCAAAGAATATATGCTAAATGGGTTCAAGTTTTTTTTAAATTTTTTTTAAAATTTTATTTGCATAACATATGTGTGGGTAATTCTTCAACAATAACCCTTACATAGCTTTCCGTTACAAATTTTTCCCCCAACTCCCCACCCCTCCCCTAGATGGCAGGATATCCACTACATGTTAATTATGTTAAAATATTGGTAAATCGAATATATGTATACATATTTCCAAACTTGTCATTGTTGTGCAAGAAAAATCTTGTCTACACAAACGATATATCAGATAAAGGAAACACAATGTAAGGAAACATCAATCAAGGAGTATGAGAATGTTATGTTGTGGTCCACATTTCACATGGGTTCAAGTTTTTGAAGAATTGTCATATGGAAGAAAGATAATATTTGTCCTGTTTGCTTCTATAAGGAAGAAGCAGGAACAACAGGAACACAGAAAGACAAATTTAGCTTTGATATTGGGAAACAAGTAGAATTATTCAAGGGAGGATGAGTTTAGTAAAAATGAAGGTGTAATTTTCCCCCATTGAAATTCATGGGCTCCCACAAATCTGTTCACAGACCTTTGAGGTTTAACCGCAGGTTAAGAGCTCCTACAAAACTTCAAAATACCCTCCACTCTCAAAAAAAAAAATCCCCACACTTGAATAAATAAAAATCCCTCATATCAAAATCTACTTCTGCTATTACAATGTGGGGGATTTAGTGAATGTGGTTACAAGTTTTGTTACAAATATATTGGAAGAACATGGTAGTGAGTTTATAACATTTTTGTTTTATACAATTTCAAGTTTATAAAAGTGATCTCCTTATTTATAACTACAATAACTAAATAAATGTTTATCAAACTAATTGGTAGTGACAAAGAATATGTTATTTGTTGCTGGAATAGTAAGACATCATTAACTTATTTAACATTAAATGACTCCTTTGTGCAAGGCACTTTAGTAGGCATGAGGAACACAAGAATAGAAGGAAAATATACTCTGCTCTCAGGAGAATCTAAAGTGGAGAAGGACAAGCATAGAAATAAATATGATACAAGGGCTAGTGAGATAAGTATAAAGGAAAGATCCAATTAAAGCACTAGGAGTAATTTGAGAGAGTGAGAGAGAGAGATCTTTCTGCTGGGGGGATGGGATAGGATAGAACACAGATGGGGTAGCTGAGTTAATGCTGTGAGGGTAGGGAAGAACTTTGGAAAAGACAGACTGCAATTCTCTGAAGAGAAATACATGCTTAAAAACGATTTTTTGAAGGGAGATTTTAAAATTCTGTCCTTTTAAAATAATCTTAAAATAAATCAGTCAATAGATGTGCATTACTGATAGAGCCAGTATTTTCCTCATACAACTGCCTTTAGCTCTGGATTTCCTACCTATGCCCCCAACTTCCTGGCATCCAGTCCCACAGGCTGGGCCTCTCAGATCTGAGGGGTAGCCAGCTGCTATCCTCCATGAGGTACCGCCTAGACACGTTCTAAGTGCTCAGTGTCCTTTCTGTTTATTCTTCTGTGAGAAGACAAAATTAGACTCTTCTTCCTTTGTCAAATGTTCCTTATTCCAATCAACATTACACCTGACATTGGGGCTGGCTTAGCAGCCCTACAACTGCTATATTACTGCCAGAGATCTGATGTTCTGAGAAAACACAAAGTAACCTTAGGAAGCCTTAAAGTGAGAGGTAAGAGGAAGAGCAAAAAAAAAAAAAATAATAAATAATAAACTTACTCTGGGCAAAGAAAAAAAAGTATTCATGCTAGCAAAGGAGAAATAGAAAAATTAGAAGGAAATAGGTGATATTCATGGAATCATAGCCCTTTAGGTGGAAGGTTTTTGTTGATAATAGGAATGTTTTTTTTTAACATCATTTAGGAGGCAATATCGCTTCCAAGACAATGTAAATTTTGGGATGAATCAAAGGCACATTCGAATCAGATTGTTTTATTTACTTCAGGGTACAAAGAGTGAAAAGGGACTGGGAAACAAGTCTTCAGTTGACCCCTGAAGCCTTCCAGGAGACTCCTTGGTCTTTCTGTAGCAGTCTGGAAACAACAGGAGCCAAGTCCTACCACATCTGCCTCAGGCTCCAGGGCCAGCAGGCCATCTTGTCTTATAGACAATCAGTAGCCTTTTCTTTGGGTTCTAGGAGAACAAACTAACTGGCCAACCTATGCTTACCATGGCACAACGAGGAGGTGCATATTGGGAAGGTGGAGGCCAGGAGATACCAAATTATTAATAATGATGCTTAAAGGCAAATGGAACAGCAATAATGATGTTACATTACCAAACGATATTTAATTGTATTAATTGTGATGTGATTTTAAATAGAAACCTATAAACATATAACCCTTAACAAATTAGAAATTTATTTATATCATCTTTATTGTAAACAGAGGTCATTAACATGTTACATCAACTAAAGTTAGCAATACAGAACAGATTTATCTAATTTTTTTTTGTATGGCAGAATTGGTAAACACCAACATCTCTGAAACAGATAACAAATTATTAGCATTTCAAAGGTACAATGGTCTCTTTAGTGTCATATTTAGCACCACTGAACTCTCACCTCCTAAAAATGAATTTAATTACCAATGGGCAACAATAATTACTATAAATAATTACACAAATTGTAATTAAATAATACAAATACATATTTTAAAATGTGTAGACCAGTAAATTATACACAGGAAGTTCATGTTTTCCATAGTACCATAGATTTTAAAGTGAAAGGGTTCTTAAATGCTATCTGGAGCAAACCCTCATTTTATAATGAGGCTCAGAAGTGGGACATGGCTGAGGTCATCCAGCTCTCAGAAGGGAGACCTGGGATTTAAAGCCAGATTCTGACTCCAAATCCAGGGCTCTTTCCAATACAACATGGTCTTTCTACAAATTGACTGCTTTTTCTACAAAGTGCTGGAGGCCAATCCTGGGTTTCAGAATTTTACTGTTCTGGAAGAGGAAGCTATAGACTAAATCTGAGGGAAATGTCCTAGTGAGGAAAGCCGCCCCCAAGTAAAATGGGCTGCCTCTGGAGGTAGGTGATTCCCCTTCTCTGGAGCTCTTCAAGCTGAGCAAGGGCCTGAGGGGATTCCTTTCTGGGCGTCCCTTCAACCCTTAACTCTATGATGGCATGAACCTGGTTCCAGGAACACAGTCAAGCACCATCTGGTGGTAAGAGAGAGTGTCGAACTTCTATGTAATCAAAGCTCTATGAATGTACCCTGATTCCTTTTTGCCTTTTTTTTTTCTTTTTTCTTTTTGTGGTTTACACAAATGCACTGCAGCAAAAAGTAGGGACTACTTACTTGAAAATGCTCTACTTTGATGCACTTCTGTATACCGCCCCAAAGAATCCTATGTAATCAAAGCACTTGGGATGGGGGTGAGCATGTATACACACATACATGTATAGATACAACACATGTATATAAACCAAAAAACAAATGGCATTTCAAAAAGAATTACAATATATCATGTGTGATTACTTAATAACAATACAGTGCAATAAAAGTTATATAGTTTATATGATACTTATTTAAATAAATCTAAGGAAAGCACATAAAAAAACTAAAAAGAATAGCTGGGGGAATCTGAATTTAATGAGATTTCCAATTGGAGTATATATGGAAGGACAAAGTCCTAGCAAAATGGCTGCATTAATAAACAGAGGCCACGATTCAGTTTTAGATATTTAAAGTGCAAACTTTCAGGATTAGGAAAGGAATCAGTGGTTACCATCAATTAAATTTAATGACCCCCAATGCTAATGTTTAGGTTTTGATATGTACTTTGTTTTAAAGTTATTTACACTGACAATAGTAACACTACCAAATATTGGATTTTTTAGACTTCCTTGTCTACACAGTATTAGAAATCATTAAAAAAAATACTTGCTAGATTAAAACACTATGCAAATGTAAGCTTAAACTTATTTAAGTTTCCTGGATAAAAAAGAAACAGGTGGAGCCTGTGGTTCATTACTGACGACTGTTTAACAGGCCAATAATTTCCTTTAAAGGCCCCCTAAAGGGGCTTGTTTGGGGTGTGTATGTATGTGTATGTGTGTGTATATATATATATATATGTATATATATATATACATATATATATAAAACAAAATAATAATAGTACAAATAAGAAATGTGTTAAACAACAATTAAATTGTTGGTAGAAGGGGAAGTAGTAGAGGATATTAAGAATGGGGACTATAATTCTACTTTGCTAATCTAAAATTATTTGTGTTATTCTCTAGTATGGAAAACGATTATATAAGGGCTTATTTTAGTGCAATGCTTTGGAAACAGCTTTTTTTTTTTAAATTCAGATTTTTAAGTTTGGCAATGAAAAGTCAAGTTTTCTTGACTGACTTGAAATTTATTTACTATCTCTTCTGTTCTATTTAGGCAAATAGTTTTTGTTTTCTTAAAAACCACACACATAAAAACTTATAGGTTAGTTTAAATTGGTCTTTTGAAGACCAAATATCATCTTTTTCATCTCCTTAGTTTCAGATTAGATATCAAAATGTTTGCTTATATTATTCATGCAGTACTACCAGAATCAAACACTGAATGCTTACTAGTATCATGTCACAGCATAGTTATACTCAACAGTACTTTAAGTAAAAATATGGCATCACAAAATATTTTCTTCAGGACTCCTAACTAGGAGTTACTTATTTTCTTATTACTTATCACATGTGTTTAAAATTCCTTTGATCTCACTGGCATGTTGAGAGAGACTCTGGCCCATGACTAATTCAGTATGAAATTTCAAAGTCCTTATTCTTAGAAGTTCAAATCACATATGGTCTATTAGTAAAATTTTAATTTTTCCAGATTTAAAAAATATATTTATATATAGATGTTATAACTTTTTAATAATTTAATGAGTGGTCAGTCCTCAAAATTATCAAAAACTTACTTATACTGAGTCTAACAACTAAACCAGCCCTTTGTTCTGTGGACAAGAAATGATGTTTAAAAAACATTTCTTGAAATGTTTCATTTTGATTTTATTCATTTCTTATAATATTTTAAAAATAGAATTGTCTGAAGCTCAGCACGGTGTAATTGAATGGAAAATTTTAAGGTTCTGGCTATTTTCATTCAGAATATTTTAAATTTAGAGATTATTTAACAGATCTATTAATGCTAGGCTGTTAAGATAACTACAATGCATTATCATAAACTCTGTAAAAACAATGGCTTGCATGCATGCACTTCAAGAAAAAAAGTAAAGACAAGTATAAACACGATGATGACTTTCTCTCTCTCTCCAGCTCATCTAATGTGTGTTTCCACAAGGGTTGTCTGAGATCTGGCAGCCCATATTTTGGCCGGTCACTTGTACTTTGAACAGAGTTCCGTCTGCACACATGCAGAGCTTGTAGCGTACCCAGTCACCATTATTTAACTGATCTCCAAAAGAAGAACTTGGTAGGCGAGAAGTGCTGACCATCACAGATCCATTCAGGATGATGCTGTGTTCCTAGAGGAATAAGAATATGGTTCATTTACTACCAACAGCAATAGTGGGAATGATAGTTAACAAATACAGTTTACTACAACGATAACAAAAAAAGGGGATGGACAAAAGAGTACAAACTCAACTAGACGTCTTCTATCTTAACTTTAGAGTTTGATATACAATAGTTAACCCGCCATACATTTTGATCATGACCTTGATAAGACTTAAAGCAGGCAAACATCTACTGAAGATTAAAAGATAAAACTCAGTTCGTTGTCATTTCCAAGGTCTCCTGCACACAAGATAAGGAATGGACTTGTGACTTCACTGGTACTGGGAACTCCCTGCTTGAAGAAAATCTTTTCTACAGTGTAGCTCAGCACCCAGAAGTCTAACAGGATACAAATGACTTCCAGTCATAAGCCCGGGACATGTAGAGGCCACACTGGAACTCAAGTTTTTGTGGTTCTGAGTAAAAAAACATAATGCTGCCTCTCAGTCATACTACCATTACAACATACTACTAAAAATACTACAGACTACAAAAAATACTACAGACTACAAACTAGTGCAATAATTTAATTTCTATAGTTTTGTTATTATTATATATAGGATTCAAATCTGTTTTATATATTTAAATACACTAAAAACATTCCAAACAAATTTTGGTACAGACCAAATCTTTTCCCAACCTATTGCTCCCCAAACTTTCTGATGCATGTATTTCAGATGATATTTTTTTTGGTGGGACTCCAGTGGAGTGTAAAATTAGGATGTGAATATGATGATGTGACATGTTAAACAAAATTATTGTGGATATAACTTTTTACAAAAACTAAGCATAATGTTAATTTTTGACTACAGGGTTTCAGGAAGATTCTGCTACAACTTTTTTTATTTAACAGGCCTATGTCTCATTCATCTTGTTTTATAATATGTATAATTTTGGCCACAATTAATATTTTGGACTTGAAAGGGGTACTCCTGACTCTTTCTCAGTACCACTCTTGTGACTGGAGAATCTTCATCAGAAAAGAATTTTTTTTTGTGGCAATAAGATAAATCTTATAGCATAAGTCTAAGATAAATATCTGATAAATTCTTTCCTACTCTATTAATCTTTGTTGTATTTAAACAAAAAAGAAATATGCATGCTCCAAAATATTAGCAAGAAAACACACTTAAGAAACATAGAAGTCATGCATTTCTTCCTGCTCTTGTCAGTTAGACAGATGTATACATATATTGGCCCAAACATGTGATTTTATTGATTTAGAGAACTCTCAGTTATGAAACTCCCTTTACTAAAAGCAGACTGGCAACTGTTCCCCAATTTCTGGCCTCCAGAGTTGCCTGGGGCATTGGAAAATTCTATCTTTCAGGCTGAAGTAGCCAGTCTTAGAGGTTGGCCAGTAACCCACAGCATCCTCATTCTGGAGCTGGCTCTCCAACTCCTAGGTTACAGTGCCCTTAAAGTCATCTACTGAAGGAAAAATCATGTTTTGGCAATAATATATGTTTTATTGCAGCTACACAATTAGATTTCTTTAGTTTACTCTTAGAACAAGTGAGGGAACAGTGACTTTCAAACTCCATGCTGATTCTGCCACCTAGTGGTCAGTTCAATCTCTTAAAACTTTTGTGTTCTCACGCTAACCAGTATCTTATGAATTTCAAGTTATTCACTGTCATTCCCATAAATTGAAGTATGTACTTTCACATCTACAGTTATCATCCGTTCCTTTAATGGGTTAAAATTAGCAAAGTTGTTATTTCCATTTTCAAAAATGGAGAGACGGGGGCTCAGAGATGTTTAACCAGTCAGAAACAGAACATTGGACAACTAATCTTTCCAGGAGACAACCTCTGCGCCCTGGATGGGGATGCTCCCCCCACTATTCAGGCCACGCCTGACCAAACCTATCCATTTCTCCTCTGAGTCTCTCCAAAGGCATCCACCCCATAGGCCAGGGCCTTCTTGGAGTTTTCCTGACATAACAGGGATGCTCCTGGAGCACATGGATCACCCCCTTACTACACCACATTTCTACCCCATACACTCACTCAGAGCTTCTTCACTGCCCTGGTGTGTTCTACTGTGCACAGAGGGATTCTATATTCGACATCTTCTGGGCAATTATGTCCTGGGGAAGATGTGACCTACAGTGGAGCATCACTTGCCAATGCTTGGCTTTGTCCTTCACAAATGATGCTCCTGACATGTAAAGAATTAGGCTCGTGTGTTTTATGGAGATGGGAAAGTGGGCATATAGGTTTGTATATGTTGACTTTTTTTCAGTTGCCCTTTTCTCCCTATTAGTAAAGGTCCAAGATTCTTTCCATTTGTATTTTCTTTTCTTTTTTTTTTAGACACTTTGTGAATTGATGCTCAATGCCATTACAGTTATGTTGTCTACAGAATGGATTGGTTCTATGTTTATGTGGTCCAAGCTCTTTTTCTTGACTTTTCTTCATAACTACATCTGGGACTGTGAAATTAAAGAGTTTAGATGTGGCTTCTCCCTATTCTTAATAGTTAAAAAAATTGTTATAAAAATCTTTCCTGAACTATTTTATTTTCTTTGTTATTCTTCTATTTTCCTTAAATGTTCTAGGGATGAATCTTTAGCTGGTTCTCTTACCAAGATTTCTTTTTAAAAAATTTCTCCCCCAATTCACACAATTTTAAAGATTCAATTAAAATTTTTTTGCGTTCCAAATTCTTTCCCCTTTCTGCCTCTGAGACAGTAAGCAATTTGATATAGGTTACAATCATGCAAAACATATCACCATATTAATCATGTTATGAAAAGACAAACTCCTCTTCTCAAATTAAATTTAAAAATTAAAATAAAAAATTAAATTAACTTTTAAAAAATGAAGAAAGTAAAAATAGCATGCTTTAATCTGCATTCAGAATCAGTTCCTTCTCTGAGGGTGGGGGTGTCATGAATCTTTTGGAATTGTTTTAGATCATTTCATTGCTGAGAAGAGCCAAGTCATTCCTCTTACAACATTGCTATTACTATGTACAGTGTTCTCCTGATCCTGTTCATTTTCCAGATTTTTCTGAAATTATCCTATTTTTGTCATCTCTTATAGCCTAATGGTACTCCATTACAATCATATACCACAACTTTTTTGGTCATTCTCAACTGAGATATATCCCTTCAATTTCTAGTTCTTAGCCACCACAAAATAAGTTACTATAAATATTTTTGAACATATTTTTTTCCTTTTAAAAATGTTTTGGATACATAAGTATACAGCATTCTATAACCCATTGAGCAGATGCTCTCCAGAGTGGCTGGGTAAGTTCATGTTACCAATAGTGTGTTAGTGTCCCCATTTTCTCACATCTCTACCAACATTTTATCTTTTTTTTTGGTCATATAGATAATTTGACAGATGTGAGATGATATTTTAGTGTTTTAATTTGTATTTAGAGTATTTTTTCATATGACCAGACAGCTCTGATTTTGTCAGAAAACTGCCTGTTTGTATCCTTTGACCCTACTCAATTAGGGAATGACTTAAATTCTTACAAATGTGCCTCAGTTCTCTTTATATTTGAGAAATGAGGCTTTTATCACATATACTTGCTATAAAAACTATCCCTCAGCTTTCTATTTTTCTTCTAATCCTGCTTGCACTGGTTTTGTTTGTGCAAAATCTTTTAAATTTAATATATAATAAATGCTACCTATCTCCTTTGGTCATACATTTTCCCCTTCTCCATAAATCTGACACAACCTACTTTCCTAATTTGCTTATGCCTTAGGTCTAAGTCATGTTTCTGTTCTCCCCTTATATGCTTACCAAGATTTCTTTAAACCTGTTTTACCCTCCGCTACTTATCTTTGCTGTATAGATGAAGCATTTACTAAGCACTTATTATATGCCAGAAACTGGGCTCTGAGTCAATACTACTTATGATTTCCAACCATTGTCTTCTAAAAGATTTTACAAATGTGTTCACATTCTAAATTGGCACTGCTCTTGGATGCCTTATTTTCTTGACAGGTTAAGACAAGTATTTGCCAAGGCGCTCTGACTGAACAAGTTGTGGTATTTGAATGTAATGGAATACTATTGTGCTATAAGAAATGAAAAGGAGATTAATTTAAGAAAAACCCATGAAGTGAGCAGAACCAGGAGAACACTGCCCACAGTAACAGCAATATTGTAAGATGACCTTTTTGCTTCCTTGTTTCGATGACTGTTTTACATTGGTTAAACTTCCAAATGAAATTACTGGCATGTATCCCTGGGATCTGGGCAATCTTATCATCACATTGTCCTTCAGATACTGAAGGACCTACAGGTTTCTGAAAAAATATTAGTCCTAATTTAATCATTGATTATTAATATAAAAAAGAAACCATTATTTCTCTCAACTATCAGAGTAGATGTTGATTTAATTGGAAAGATCCAAACGAACCCCATAGAGTTCTTTACAGAGATTTACCTACCTCTTCATCCTCTATAGCAGATGCTGGTGAATATTCTGCAATTATTTTTCACAGTGCTCTTTTTGGAAATATTTAGTATGAATATCACATGGGACCAAATGTCCCATAAAATGATGCTTCTTTATTTTCTTTTGTGCACTACAGAAAAACTTCAGTCATCAATATGGTATAACAGAAAAAGTACTGGCTCAGCAGTCAAAACTAAGAACTCAAATTCTGCCACATGGATCATCGTGGACAAGTTGCTTAACTTCGCTGAGCCTCAGTTTTCCCATCTGCCAAATGAAAGGATTAGACTAGATGATCTCTGGATTACCTGCCAGCTCTATGTCATCATGAGCTGATCCTTTTTTGCCCATGGAAGAACCTGCCATTCTTTCCTTTAGCTACAACACTGTTCTTTTTTTGATTTTAAGACTGATATGATCTTACCTATTCCTTTATAACATTCTACACATGTACAATACATGCAATACATGTGTTCAAAAACATTACTGCACCTAATCATCAATAATGTAATTAATGCAATGGCTGCTCAATGAAGCATTCACTACTGCTACTTTTCATGTTTTCAGTCATTCCTCTAATACCAAAATAACTTATAACATGAACCATATACCATGCATACTTTAAAAATTACTTAGGAAAAATAATGTCATTCCAAACAATCCTTTTAAAAATACATTATCTACTTATGTAGACCATTAAGAGGCAAGCTTTTGATGTAGAATTTGTTGCTTGCTTTTTTTTTGAAAAATAACTTTGATGAACTAAGACAAGAAGGTTCTCAATAAGTATTTGAATGATGACAATAAACGATTATTGAAGGGGGCTAAAATGTATCACAGGCAAGAATAATTAGCAAATGCATTTAATTATCAGATTGATTAAACTTCCAATAATAAATTGTATCTGTCAGAACTTTAAACAACCCGTAACTACTCTCTCTCAAATGTTAAATCCAAAGGTTTTTCCCTCAGTCTTCATCCCTCTTGACTTCTATCTCTGGACCATCAGCTTCACCTGGAGACCCTCTCTTCCCTGGGTTTCTGTGGACTGCTCTCTTGATTTTCATTCTATGTCTCTGGCCATTTCTCAGCAGTCTGTATATCTGGTTCCTATCTGTGGTTGTTCCCAGTTTTGTCCCGGGCCCTCTTCTTTCCTTTCTCTAAATCCTTTCTCTTGGTGATCTAATCAGTAGCCATGGGTTCCATTACTATCTCTATGCAGATGACTTACCACTTGCCTATTGGACATTTCCAATTCAAGTTCATTTCATCTGAAATGCTGCATATCCAAAATAAAACTCATCATCCTTCTTTTTGAATGTACCTCTTTTCACAATTTGACTACTTCTGCTAAGGGACCCAAAACCCTTCCAGCTAAGTTCAAAAAATTACCCTTGATTCATTACCCTCACCTTCCCCCTATCAATTTAGCTGCCAAGTCTTACATATACCTTAAAGACAACAGTCCACAACAGAACTCCTCTTTCCTCCAAAATTCTTCTCACAAATTTTCCACTTTCTGTTAAAGGTAAATACTGTGATCCTTTGAGTCTTACACATTTGAACCTTGGTCTTGTCCTCAACTTCTCATTCTCCTTTATTTATCCCCAGTTAGGTTCCAAAGCTTTCCACTCCTTCCCCTACAATGCACCTGGCTCTAATCCCTTCTCTCTACCCAGACCTGAAGTTTGGGTTCTTGTTAGTTTTTGCCTAAATCAGGAACTCAATCTGAGGTCCATGAATTTGTTTGTTTTTAATGTTTTGGGTTTTCTTCTGAATAGTTTGACAACAGTTTCAGTAGAATTAGTTTCCACTGTAATCCTATGTATTTAAAAACATACTGTGTGTGGAGAAGGAATTCCTAGCCTGCTCCATTCTTCCACAACCCCTGCTATAATGGCTCCTGGCCTCCTTGTTCCAAGTCTCAGCGCATCCTCCCTTGTACTGACTGACCTTCCTCAGACACAGAAGAGATCAGTGGCTCTTCCTACAAACCCTCTCCGGTTAGCTTTATAGATCCTCCCACAACTGGTCCTCATGGGCATGCACCCCTTTGCCCTCCTCTCCCACTTATTCACACACAACCCTCCATCTCTCCCATCTTCACTGACCTGGCGGTCCCCCTGCCTGGACTGAGTTCCTGTTCTCTTCCATCTCACAGAATTTCTGCTTTCTTCCTTCTAAGACACAGTCCCAGCATCACTTGGTATTTTATTTTTACATCACAAGCATTTGTAAATTGCTGCCACTCAGTAAAAAGCCTCTTGATAATCTACAAAATGACCTCATCTGTATTTAAATTTTTTTTTAAGAATTAACCAGATTAACCAAACTACTTGTCTCCTCCTCTCCTGAAAAAAAGAAAAACAAATTCCTGCAACAAATGTGCATAGTCACGCAAATCTCCTCACTGGCTATATACAGAAACAGGTCCCTTTGTGCCCCTTAAACCTGTCACCTCCATCAGAAAGTAGACAGTATATTTCATTACTGATCCTTTAGAATCATGGTTGGATCCCTGAACCTAGTTTTGAGAGCATTTTTTGTAATTATAGTATAGCTGAATAAATTATTCTCTTGGTTCTGCTCATTTCATTTTCCATTTATTATTATTAAATTCTAGTTTATTATTGAATGCTAGATATAATCACTAATTACAAAATGCAAATTAAAACAATTATGAGATTCCACCTCATGATAATCAAATTGGCAAAGATAACAAAAAAGGAAAAAAAGATAAGTGTTGAGAAATGTGGGAAAATAGGCACAATGATACACTATTAGAGGACCTGTGAATGGGCACAATCATTCTAGAAATCAATTTAGAATTATAAGCAAAAAAGGTACTAATCAGTGCACACGCTATACTTCTATAAGGTCTATCGCCCAAAAGTAATTATAGAGAACAGGGGAAAGTCCTATATGTTCAAAAATATTTACAGTAGTTCTTTTTGTGGTATCAAAAAAATGAAAAGTAAAAAGATGCTCAACAATTGAGGAATGGCTGAATAAGTGGTTGTATATGAATATGATGGCATACATCAATAAGAAATGAAGAAATAAGATGATTTCAGAGACATGGAAAGACAAATGAACTGATGTACAATGAAGGCTTCAGAACTAGGAGAACAATTTATAGTGTAACATCAATATTATAAAAACAAGTTTGACAGCTTCTATAAACTGATGAAGAATGAAATAAGAACCAAGAGATCAATTTATATGCTAACATTATACACTGCTTTCTACTGAGGTCCTTTCTAATTCCTGCAACTGCCAGTGCCTCTTCCCTCTCTCAAACCAACTTGTTTTGAACTATTTTGTCCAGGGTGTCTCAAGTCTTAATACAGTTTTAAGTTCTTAAAACTTACAGGGAATTTTATAATGTAGGTATCATGATGTCTATTTTGTAAATGAAGAAATGGAACTAAAGAGATTTAGTCCTTGCCAAAGCAAATATAACCCAGTACTTTTCTTACTATATCTCATCTTGTACAATTCTAAAATAGATAAAACTACTCCCATTTTATAGAACAAATTCTTAAAACTTATAACTGCACCAAAAACTTTGGGACACCTCATATTGATTCTCTTTATGTCTATCTCCTTTGTGTTTCTGAAATTTAAGCTCTTGTAAACAGGGATTGTTTCATCCATTGCCTTTGCATCCTCAGTATCTAGCACAGAAGTAACTGTTTAAGAAAAAAAATTATTGATTGATAGTATTCCTTTTATACATTTTATGTTCTAGCCAAACTCACCTACTTGCTATTTATAACATGAGATAACCTATCTCTTGTCTCCAATTCTTTGTACCGGTTTTCTCTCTATCCTAGAATACAAGGTCTCCTCACCTCCACCTGAATCTCCCCAAAGCTCCCCAAAGACTTAGCTCAAGTCTACCTCCTATATAAGGTCTTTCCTGATCCCCTTAATTCTTGGTATTCTTTCCCATGAAATTACTTCCTTTTTACTTTGTGCTGGTTATTAGTGGAGCTTTTTCCCCATCAGTAAAATGCAAGGTTCTTGAAGGTAGGGAATGTTTCACGTTTGTCCTCCCAGCATACTGTCTGGACAAGCTTAATAAAGGCTGGCTCAATCCAGAATTCAGCAAATATTTACTGTTTACTCTCTATGAGATCCTGTGCTAAGTCCTGAGAATACAAAGACAAAGATGAAATACTTCCTGTATTCTACTGGGGGAAACAACATGTGTAGGTCTAAGTCTATACTAAACAATGTGGGGGTGGGAGAAGGCACCAGTAATGGAGGAAAACATCAAAGGATTCATTCAGGTAGAACATAGCATGTGTGCAAGGAAACTAGGAATCATAAGAGTTGAATGAACCAGTGAATAAATAAATATGCTCTGGTGAGAATTGTGAGCATGTGAAATGAATCACAAAAGTTATGAAATTCAAGTAAGTTTTGAAATCTATTTCTAATTTCCTGTAGATATATGTGATCCAGATAGTACCTTTTACAAAACCATTCATCTTGATAATGGAAGTACAACTAGAAACATATTTTATGAATATGCTATTTGTTTTCTTATGCTGTGAAATTTGTGACTCTGTGTGAATAAGTAATTTCAAATTATTTTTGATTTCTTAAAAGTTGAAAATTTAACAATAACAAAAAGGAAATGAAGTTTTATATTTTTAATTCTCCTGCTGAAATAATTTTAAGTTCTTTTAATTTATACTTACAGCTTTTAATTCCACATTGCCACCCACATGAAATTCAATGGTTTTGCCCATAATGAATACACCTTCATTCCCACGGACAATGGCCCGCCCATCAACCTTTATATTTAAATCACTTGTAGCATTACTGGTAATCTGGAAAACAAATAAACAAAAAAATAACCCCCACAAATGTATTAAAATATAGTTTATAAATCTGTGTAAGAATTATTATCATAAAGAGCCAGTATTTCAAACACTATATGTTTGAAATATAAATTATTTCAAGAGGAAAAATATCCCTGGGCATTTTGTAAGGTAGATATATCATGAATTGTCTATTTTGAAGATGAGGAAACTGAGAAATAAAGAAATTAAGTGATTTACCACAGGAAATATAGACCAATATTCATACTTCCATTTAAAGAATTAGATAATGATTTCACCACCATTTTCATATAAAAAAGGAAAGTTAAAACCCATACCCTTTCAGTAGATGCTTTCTGTACATTCAAACTCTTTACTCCACTTGGCAAATGAAATTCGTGGGTTTCATAGTCTGTACTGAATAAAATATTTTGAGTCCTTGGGTCAAAAAACTGCATGCCAATGTCACTTGTAATAGAAGTTTTGTTCTTTTCTACACTGAGTTTCGTTGTTCCTTGCTGAAAAACAATCTTTAGAAACATACTTTATGGTGAATATAATTTCAAAACACATCATAAACAAAATCCATGAAATTATATTTTAAAACATGCCTAAACAGACTAAAGAGAATCTTTGTGGCTCTCATTTTGCACTATATGCCATAAATGGATATCTTGTATACCTGCACTGTAGGGCAGGGGGCAGGGAATGGCTACTCTTAACATGAGTCACATAATATAGTTCCTGGTAATTCAATATTAGGGTGGGGGAGATATATATGTAAGGGCACCTAATAGTACTTGGAAGCTTTGCAAAGGAAACCATGTGATAACAAACTATATCAGAATATAAGTTTTCTCGACCAGAAAGGTACATAAGAAATCACCTTTACTTAGTAGAGAATGAGTACAATGTATACTCTTAATAATTTTTGAAAGTGAAACTCCCCATATAAAAGAACAATCATTACATAATGTTAGAAAATAAATTATAGAATTTAAAGAAAACATCATGTTTCTCTATTAAGGATTAGTCTTTCTGGTTAAAAAAGAAATATGTTTATGGTCCACAGATCATAGAATTGAAAGGACTAAAGAGTTAAAATGGTTTAATGCTCACTCCCTGTTTAATAATAAAAATAAGCATGCATTTTTTCATAAACAACTTACTCTAAAATCCCATTCCCACTTTTGCTTTAATTAATGCCATAACTTACTGGTTGGTTATTGCCAGTGATAACCAAATTTTCATTACGTCTGCCTCCTACTGTGCTCTTATAAAGAGGGTGTATAACTCCCATATCAGATACTTGTTTAAATCGAAGCAAACCACTCTCATGGAATTCCATACTATCACAGCCATTGGGTCCAATTCGGATCACAGCCCAGATAACAAGTGTTATCTAAAAAAGTAAGATAAACTCAACATTACATTTAGCTTAACATCAGACTTAACTAAGAAAAAAATCCTAAAAATCTTCCCCTAAAAAGAAATAATAGGGGCAGCTAGTTGATGAAGTGGACCAGCCCTGAAGTCAGGAGGACCTGAATTCAAATGTGACCTCAGACACTTAACACTTCCTAGCTGTGTGACCCTGGGCAAGTCACTTAACCTTGACTGCCTCAGGAAAAAAAAAAAGTACTTCCTAAAAGAAATGGGGTACAAATGCTATAATCATAGAAATGGCATGTGGTTTATAAAAGATTTTTCTAAAATGTCATTTAAATAATAGAAATAAATTTGGAAAAAATGACATTATTAGGAAGCAAAGAAATCAGTACACGTATTAAACGTAACTAGGAAAGGAAAAAAGTATGCATAAATACTTAGGAAAAGGTAAGGGATATAATATGTACAAATATGTACAGTAGGTACAGCATTTTGTATCAGTAGTTTTTTCTCTCTCTCCAGAGAGGAAGATGCATTTCGGTATTTATCTTCTGCAACCAATAACCATATTGGTCATTGTATTTAAAGTTAGTTCAGCTGCTTTTTTATAATTTATTTTTGTTCATATGATTTATTACTGTGGTCAATGTGTATACTGAGCTCTTGGTAATTCTCTCTTCTCTCCCCATAAGTTTCTACAAACATTTGTAAATTTTTTGAATTGTTCATAGTCATTGTTTCATATGGTACAATGATGTTCCATTATAGTTATCTCTTCTTACTAAATAATTTCCCAAGAAACATTTATTCATCACAGATCTGACACAAGATGGTGTAGAAAGAATACTGTACCAGGAACCAGAGTAAAAGGAAGTGGACTTGATTTGGAAATAGTGGACCTCAGCCCAAAACTCAGCTCTGCTTCCTACCTAAAAGACTTTTAACCTCTTTTGAATTTAGTTTCCTTTCTTTAAAATGGGCTAAATGACCTCATAAATTCCCTTCTATTTCTGACTCTATGATACTGAGACCCAAGTTCAAATCCCAGTTATCTGACACAACTTACTAACCTTGAGACCTGGGGCATGCCACCCAAGCTCCGTCAGCCTTAACTACCTTATGAGAAATTAAGGAAACCATTCAGGTCACCCCAAGTCTGAAAACCAGATGAACAAATGAATGTTTTATATGCTCATAATGGAAAACATAAAGAAAACATCAAATATTCTATATTCTTTACTCACAATTAAATTGATAACAGCCAAGATAAAAAGGAGAACGATCACACAGATGGCTAAATTGCCCTTTCTTCCCCTCAGGCCAGTTTTATGGAGTCGATCCTCATCAATTGGAATATATCCAGCTTTAAAGTTACTGTTATGCTCTTTATTAACATTTCTTCTCTCAACAGCCTTCTCTCGCATAGACTTCTTTACAGGACCATTGGAACTTTGCTAGACAAAGCAGAATGCCACCAAGTTAATAAGCATACAGATTTATGCTCAAAGTAATGAAAGTTGAACTACCAATTGGAGTTTTCACTAGCAATGAAACAGTAGATTTTGTATAGCCTGCATCTACAATAGTTAGCTACTCTGTTACAACAATTAATACAGAGTAGAAGGTTCACCTCCATAATTTACTCTATTCTGCTTCTTTATTCTTATTGGCTATCCTATGCCTATGTAGTTTAGTACTGGAGACAGGTTAAAATATCCAGGGGCAAACAATACTGTAGGTAAAACCTACTCTGCCATTCAACTGCAGAGAACTGTGAGCTGATAGAAAAGCTTTAGGTGACCAACTGTGAGCTGATAGAAAAGCTTTAGGTGACCACAGGTGACCACAGGGCATGCTGGGGTTTGAGCTGAACCCCAAGAGTGAGTGGTATTTGAGGGAAATGCATGGAACAGAGTTATGTGTGAGAAGACAGGAGGAGCAAGGGGCCAGGTTGTGAAGGAATTAAATACCAAGCACTGGAGTTTATAATTGATCCTAGAGACAACAGAGGTTAGAAGAATTTACTCTGAGTGTGGGGAGAGAAAGGTTATGTGGTCACATCTGTGTTTTAGATCAATTTTTTTGGTATTTGTCTGAGGGATGAATTCAGATGGGAAGAAATCTGAGGTAGGGAGCCTGGGGAGAAGTGCTAAGGGCCTAAGCAGAGCGGTAGTTGTGAATGAATAGAAGGGGATTTACTAGAGGGATATTGTGAACTTAGGCATGTTGAGATAGAAAATTTGGCAAATGATTGGATGCATGGGATGGGAGTGGGGAGTTGAGGATGACAGGTTGTGAACCTGGGTGACTGGAAGGAGGGTGTTATCTTGGATAATAACAGGAAAATTCCTGTTCCTAGTACATGAATTGGCAAGTCAGGCATGAAATTACAGCTCTTACTCTATTATAAGATGTTTTGGGAAGCAGCCCTAGGTAATTGGAATAACTGTCTTAGAAGGGAAAAAAGGGTTTGAAAAAGTGAGTGGGGGTACTCCCTGAGCTCCTAAACTCAGCCCAAGAAGTATGCAAATAGGAGGCATTCTCTTTTAGCACCAGAAAAAAAAAAAAAGATGTGACAATAAGATGATCAAGCTAGAAGAAGTTTTACCTGTAAAGAACAAGTCTGAGACTGTGGAGCCAATGTACAAAATAAGGTGCAAGAAAGCAGGCACTCTGGTCTGAAGGCGCCTTTGGACAAGGGACTGCATTATAAAGCTGGTCCACCAGAGAAATAAATGAGTACTACCTGCTGGAGGTTAATGAGAATCTTAAAAAGTGAACAGAGAGCTGAGAAAAATGGGAAAGCACAGCAAAATGAAACAGCAATCAGTGACATCTGCTAGGAACGACTGGACAGACAGCATGGCTGTACAAATAGATAAAAGAGGCTGATAAGATATTTCCAACTGGAGCGCTAAGAATAATGATAAATGTGACTGAGACTGTACTGTGTGTTTGTGGGTGTACGGAGGGTTGTTCACTGATAGGCATTATTATTTTATATTGTTATTGGTTCCGATCCAAGTTCATTCTATTTCTTTTTACTTACAATGGAATTTGGGCCTTGAGATCTTGAATAAGAGGAAATGGTGATTATCTGGGGGTGGGGCACTAAAGTTCCCAGATTATTTGAGCTCCTAGAGAGCTTCTTGTGTGGCTACACTGGAATACTTCCTCTTTTCCTTCATTATTGAGTTAATTTGTAACCCTAATATTACATTATTCCAGTGTAGCCACACAAGAAGCTCTCTAGGAAGCTCAGATTTTTAAAAGACATGTATAAATAGTGAAAATAGAAACATATAACTAAGAATGAATAAAAGTGGTCTGGAAATAATGTCCAAAAAGCTAAAGCCCAAAACAAATGAATTCTGGAAGAGAAAAAAAGGTTAATGACAATTTTAAAAGCTTACTGACCAAATCCTCGTGTTCATCTTAGTTTTAAAAAAAAGTTCACTCCTTCCCTCACTCTCATTAAAAGGCTTTGTATATGTGTGTCCATGTGGTACATTAACCTTTTTATAAATAAAAAGATTGGCATGAAAGAAGCTAATCATAGTTAAACCCTAAAGTAACTGCTCGAAAGATCTGGAGTAAAGTGACTTGTCCAAAGTAACAAGGCTAATAAATGTCAGAGGCAAAATATGTACCCAAGTGTTATCATATTCTTGCAGAATATAACCTCTTTGAGGGCTTGCCCTGTTTTCATTTTTGTATTTGTATTCCCAACAACTTAGCATAGTGCTTAGCACATAGTAGGTTAAGTATGGACACTTGCTGAATTGAAACACAAAATCTTCTTTTTTAAAGTTCTTTAAAACAGAGCCTCTTCCTATCTTTCTAGACTTTTCATATGTTACTCTCCACCTACTCTGGATCCTTGCTTTTCTTTGGACAAGACATGACTTCTGAACTCTAAGCATTCTTTCTGTCTTCTCATCTCCACTTCCTGGTCCTTCAAGTTAAAGTTCTGACTTTGAAAGCCCTTTCCCAGGACTCTTTAAGCTTAGTGCCTTCCTTCTGAGAATTCAGGGCCCCAAGACCACCAGAGGAGCCCTGCTAAAGAGCTTACTCTCTCACAATGTCGATTCTGTGGGTACTGATGTTAATTGATTGCAGTGATTTTGAGTTGGTGACAGAACCAACAAGAGAAGCTGAATGTTCAAATGAAATCCAGGCTTCCCAGTATGAGGGGAAAGAGTGCTAAAGAAACTAGGAAGCAAACTGAGAGAGCCAAGTCAGACCTGCTGTTCTCTAGGACTCCAGAGATTAGGAGAGCTCAGGTAAAGGTCAGCTTATGCTGAGAAAGAAGCAGAGTGGAGTAAGAAGTGGGGTCCAGCCAAAACCAAAAGACTGAGCAATATTCAAAGAGGACCTGACATTTTATAACACACTCTTTCATGTCTCAGAGAAAATCAGCTTGAAGATTTAAGATCAAACAGAAAAACAGTTAACAATATGTCACAGTATGTTTTTTGAGGTAGCAAAAAAGGGGGTAATCTTTGATTAGAGAAAGATTGAATAAATTGTGGTATATGAATATAATAAAAGAAAGTAAATATAAGGAATTCAATAATATAGAAAAAGATTTCTATGAATTGAAGTAAACTGTAAAGGACAGAATACCACATATAAAACAGTTAAAGTAGCTAAATTAAATTAACAACACCTAATTAAAAGATTAAAGAACACTAAACCAAGTCAAATACTGAGCAACTGTATTCATCATCTTGGCCCAAGAGAATAGATGATAGAATGAATCTCCCTCTTTTCAGGGAGTGGGGATTCCAGGTGTAGATAATTATATAATGTGATCAGATACTGTCATTTCATCAGTTAGCTTTAAGTTTTATTTATTTATCTTTTTTGGTTACATGGATCACATTTCAATGGGTTATCTATTCAGCTTACTGTGCTTCTCCCAAGAGTAAGTCCTGTTATCTTCTCTGTACTATTTTACCTAGTCATCTCATGAACTCTCATGGAATCAATTATCATCTTTCTAGAGATGATTCTCAGATATTTTTATCTAATTCTAATCTATGCTGACCTCCAGTTTCCCATCTCTTAACAGCTCAAATGGCTATTCCAAAGGCATCTCAGTTAAGTCCAGAACTGAACTTATTAGCTTTTCCTGAGACCTTTCCTATTACTACTGAGAGTACCAGTACCCTGTTCATTCTATCTTCAAAGCATCTTCTGTAAATACCCCTTCTTCCTGGGACACTACTACTATCCTGGGGAGGTCTTCATCACTTCAATCTTGAACTCTTGCAAGTCTGCTGGTTGGTCTCCTCTCCTAAGTACTTTCTCCACTCAGCAGTCACTCTCCCATCCCACAAACTCTATTGACTCCCTATTATTTCTAGGGTTAAATATATAACCCTTAGTCTTTAAAAAGCCTTCACAACCTGACCTCTTCCTTTATTTTCAGACATCAAATATACTTCACCCCTAGATTCTGAGCTCTATTTCCCATGCCTGGAACTTTGTCCCTTCTCATCTTAACCTCTTGGCTTCCTTCAAATTTCACCTAAAGTCTTAACTTTGCAAGAAACCTTTCCCAGTCCTCCTTAATCTTATTACCTTTCCTTTGAGGTAATTTTTATAATTTATCCCTTATCTATCATGTTTGCAAATAGCTGTTAGGTCATCTTCATTAGACTCTACCTAGAGGGTAGAGGCTATTTTTTCTTTCTATTTTTTTTTTTGGTATCCCCTGCACTTAGCATTGTATCTTACATAAATTGGAGGCTTAAACATATCTGGACTGACTGTGATAGGGAAATATAACTAAGAAAAACTAAAGAAGATTTAAAGATGAGACTTGAAGAAAGCCATGGGATGGAGATGAGAAAGTAGAGTTCTAGATATGTTGAACATACAAAAATCTTGGAGTCCAAGGCTGAAGTAGCATGTTTAATGAAAAGCAAGGGAGAATTATTAGATCATAGAATATGTGAAGGGGAGTAAGGTACAAGAAGCCTGGAAAGACCGGAAGAAGCCAGGGTATGAAAGACTTTGAATACCAATAGAGGATTTTACATTTGAGCCTGGAAGTAATAATAGGGAGCCAGCGGAGTTTAGCGATTAAGAGGATGGGAACCAAGAGAAGAATGAACCCCAGAGAGAAAACTTGGGGCAGGGAAACCTCACCAAGTTATTCCAAGATGAGGGCTTGCACCAGGATAGTAGGTAGTGTTAGAAGAGAGAAGGGGGCATATACAAGAGATACTCTTTAGACAGGTTCAACAGGATTTACCCACAAGTTGGATAAGGGGAGGTAAGGAAAATGAGGAATTAAAGATAACCACTAGGTTTAATTTGAGTGACTAGGAAGACTATGGTATCAACAGTAATAGGGAAGTTAGGGAAAGAAGATTTGAAGGAAAAGATAACGATTTCAAGTATGGACTTGTTGAATTTAAGATGATAACTTTAAGAAGATGGCTATGAAAGACTTGCTTCTTCTCAGTGGTCCAGATATCCAAAGCAACCCCAATAGACTTCGGACAAGTAAATGCCATCTGCATCCAGAAAAACGAACTAAGAAGACTGAATGCAAATCAACACATGCTATGTTCACTTTTTTTTTTCTGTTTTTTAATTTCTCCCATTGTTTTCCCCCTTTGCTCTGATTTTTCCCTCCCAACATGATTCATAAAGTATTGTGTATTAAAAATTAAAAAATTTACCAGGAAACAAAAAAGATGTCTATGGGCCATCCAGTTTGGGATGTACAAAAGGCAGCTGAAGGTACGAAACTGCAGATCAACATAGAAGTTGGGACTTGCCAAATAAGCCTAAGAAACATCTGCTTAGAGATAATAATTGAATCCATGGGAGCTCATGAGATCAAGTGAAATAGTATACAAGTAAGGTTCTTTAAGAAGAGTAAAAATTAGTGTGGCTTTTATATGAACTGGGATTAATCAGAATTTTTGCATTTTTCTACAATACAAAATGTAATTACATTTTTTTCTGAACTAATCATATTTTATGTATGTTTTCTTTTTTTTTTTTTAAGAAAAAAGGGCGGGAGGCTTTTAAAAAAGGAAAAAAGGGCGGGAGGCTTTTAAAAAAGGAAAAAAGGGGAGAGGCTTTAAAAAAAAAGAAAAAAGAGTGGGGAGGCTGTAAGTCCCTTTGCAGATTTTTGCAGGCTCACGCAGAAAGATATAGGTTAACAATACATGTACCAATGTAGTCATCTTCTCGAAAGGATTTAAGGGCTTTAAGCCACTGTTTGGGAGCTCTGTGATACCTTTATTTCTGGCCTCGGAGGATCCCGTTATGTCCAGGGATTAAGCCTCTGGGGCCTGTGGAGAGAGGGTGGAGACCGGAATGCGCAGCCAGGGACACCCCGGGAACAGCTGCTGGCTAGCCGAGGATGACGAGCTCTGGTTGGGTCTCGAGGCGGCGCCTCCCGGGTGGGAGTACTATTTACAAGCTTCTCGCCAACAAGAAGCTCCCCCTTCCCAGCCGCCGCCAAGACCCTGGGCCCGCTCGCCCCCTCCCTTTCTCCGTGCAGCTCCGGGCCCCGCAGGGTGACAGCGGCTCATCTGAGGATCCAAGGGACGCTTTGACCCAGACCCCGAACCGAAAGGCGCGCGGCAGGTGGGGGGAGGGGAAAGTGGCTTCCAGACCCCTTCCCTCCTAGGAAAATGAAGCTGCGTCCCGGCCCCCTCCCCGATCAGGGTAACGGCTCTGAGGAAGGCCGCCTCCATACACCCCTAGCTCACAGGACTGACCTGCTCAGTTACCGCAGCCGCTGTGGCCGTCGCCGCCATGCTCCCGCTCCGGCTCCCCCCGC
>JAJPUD010000173.1:52857-104159 GCA_023553655.1 Myrmecobius fasciatus
GCCCCCCACCTCGCGCCCCTGCGCCTGCGCCCGTGTCCCCGTGCCCGCGCCTGCGCCCTGGCCGCGAGAGCGCGAGCGGCGCGTGCGCGAAGACCCCCTTGCTACGCCTGGCCTGTGGAGGGCTGGACCGGCAGAGGGGGAGAGGCCGGTCCTACCACGGCCCACAGTTAGGTCCTTGCCTGAAGTGGAAAAGACGACCCCGGCCGTCCCCGTTACCCTCCACATCCCGGGTAGCCTGGGTGGTGGGACCGACTCCAAGCCTTCGGGGCAGACGCCGTGAACACCGGGTCCTGTGGGCTGATTATGGCGGGGGGGGGGGAAGGAGAAGGGGGGAAAGGAGAGGGGAAAAGTTGAGGGGGATTATGAGGAGGAAGCCTTCACACCTAGCGAGCCAGTGAGGACCAGAGGACCAGCCTCAAGGCGGGGGGGGGAGGGGGGGCGAGACCTCTCCTAACTCAGCCTTCACACCTAGCAGGCCAGTAGGACCACGCTCAAGGCAGGGGGGAGGAGGGGCGATACCCTTCCTAATTCAACCTTCCGGTCCCCACCCTTACCTAGAGGATGCTGAACCTGGGGAAGACCTGACTAGCGGATAAGAACCCGGACCAATTTCCCGCCCTCCTTCCGCCCCCACCCTCACTCCGCACTCCAATTACGTGTAAAAATAGTTTCTAGCATTCTTCCCTCCCTCCCCTCCCCTCCCCTAAACAGCAACTCGTTGTGGATCATACACGGACATTCAAGTTAAACCTATCTCTCCTATCAGCACCTATGGCTCTAAAATACCTTTTGCTCTTATATCCCCTTTGCTTCCGAATATATCCCCCATCAGCCTCATGCTCCTAAAAAATACCTTATGCTTTTATATCTTACTCTTTGCTTCCAAATATATTCCCCCTCATGTCATTGATATGATACCCCGTATCAATTCCCATGGCTCCTAAAACATTTTATATCCTTTGCTTCTGAATATATTCCCTTTCCTATCCCATTATCAGCCTCCCAATGGCTCCTAAAATATTGACACCCTCCCTATCCCAGAGATCCATCCTGTGGGGCAGATTTAGAAAAATAAGCTTGAAAAAAGTAACCTATTTCAAGGTGTAGGAAGAACTATGAAGTTGAAGTTTGAATTCTGGATCTGCTGATACCCAGGTGTCTGACCTTGAAGTCACTTAACATCTTTGGTGCCTCAATTTTCTCATGGGAGAGAGGAGGGAATTTGAGAAGATTTTGAGGACAGAAAAACAAAAAACAAACTCTCTTCTAGCTACACTGTTATCCATCTAATGGTCCTCTTTTAGAAAGTGAAATGGGCAGTAACAATTATGGTGCAAAAGTCTGGGTAGACTCAGCTATTCAAGATCTTTGCACTAGCCATGAGGACAGGGTTGTTCTTGCCTTCTGATTTCATTTTGACTAGTTGGAGCCGGGTTGCCTCTTTCCATTTCTGCTTTGATTTCATAGTTTTCAGATCTTTGTCTTGTCCCTGATCTCCATTCCTGCTTCCTTGACCTCTCAATTTCAGAGCTCTTTGCTTGTTAACTTTCACTTTAAGGTGGGAATTTCAGATGAGATGGTAAAAATACTCTTGGTCAGCAGAGGTCTTATCACAGAATTGTAAAATATCAAAACTGGAAGGGATTTTACCATCTAGACTAATTCCTTCATTTTACAGATAAGTAAGTTAAGGTCTACAAAGATGATGATTTACCCCAAATCACAGAGTGACATAGTTGTGCCAAGGAACCCAGCTCTCCTGAGTCCTAGAGGTCAGTACTCTGTCCAATGTACCATGCAATTTTGGCATTAAAGATTATACACTGGATCCTTTTTTTAATAACATGAACCATTGTAATTTTACCATATTTATATATGTTGAAATGGTACACTAATGCTTTTAAATTGTTCTACAGAAAAAATGGTTCATTGCTAGATGTTGGGATTATGACATTGGAAAATCAAAAAACTGAATGCCATCTTTTCTTTCTAACTTCTACCAGGTAAGATATTCTTTTTGTTCTGTCAGTTGTATGTACTACTGGTGTCAAATAGAAATAGTATTTGTCAATCATATTCTTTTCATTCTTTCTCTTGTCAGTTGTGTAGACCAGTGGTGTCAAATAGAAATGGAGCCACCAAATTACACATAAAAATCCCTGGGGGAAGCATGCTGATTTAGAAACCACATATTGATATGTTTTATTGTATTTTATTTTGTTAATTATTTCCCAATTACATTTTAAACTGGTTCTAGACAATATATTTGACACCTGTTTTCTTTATTTGAAATTTCTTAATTTTAGCTTTCAACTTTATGTGTGACTTGGAAGTCACACATATGTGTGTATATATATCTATATAATACATATTTTCTGAGAGATCAGTAAGAAATGTGGTTTGACTAATCTCATTTCTAAAGCAGGACATGAAAAACTGGTCAAATTACTTTCAGTTAATAAAGCTTTAAGACAGCTAAAAAAGAAATGTGGATTCCAAAAGTTTTGGTTGTATTCATATTCAATTTTAAACTTTGCTTGGATTCATCAGTATACAAGATATCTTTAGTTATGTGGAACTGTACTGGATCTTATATTCAGCTCATATTCCTAAAGTATTGTTCATCCTATTCAGCAGCACATTCATTTGTGTAAAAATTAAGAGTTTTAAGGATATGTTTGGATTTTACATGTTTCAAGTATTTTGGTATTTCTAGATCTTGGCAGAGGGTGGGTTACAATAGTATGGGAAGTATCTTCTTGTTTACTCATACATACAAAGTTTGGAATATTAATTATTCCATTAAAGAACATAGAATAATTGGTGCTCAGAATATGTACTCTACTTCTATGTTTTTTTTAATTAGAAAATACAAACGACTGATAACATTATAACTAGGACTTTACACTAACTGAATTGTCAATCTTGAATTGGAATAGATATTATATTTATTCATTCCAGAACTTAAGATGAATATTAACTTGTTGAATTACAAAGTCTTCTCTTTCTCCACTCCAAATAATCACAATCTATTTCATAATGGAATTGAACCTTCCTCCCATCAAGACACAAATATCTGGGTTTTTTTTAACTACTGAACTGGACCAAAATTATCTAAACAGAACTTATACTGAATATTTCATCTGAGTTCCTTGTTGGTATCCCTCAATTTCATTGTGAAAAAACACTTATTTATCCTCTACTCCAAAAGAATTAGATTTAGAACATGGACCCTGCCCTGAAGAAGTTCTCTAGTTGAGCAGAAAATAGAAATAAAAAGACAATTAAAAGTACAAAATAGTATATACTGAGTTCTCCTCAAAGACTACCCAAAATGGCATTTCTATGTTAGAGTCAAGGTACAGTGTGTACTGTGGCTGGTTAGACCAATATGAGCTCAGAAGTCTCTACTTCAGGTTGGACACAAATAGTTCATGTGAAAATTTAGAGTGGAGATGTCTCAATTTGTGCAGCTCCCATTTCTTTTGAGCTACTGAAAATCTGCTTCCCTCAAAGAGTATAGTACCTTCTTTGATGTGGGCTTGCCATTCTATTTTTTGCCACTGTCTCCCATGCCATGCAATAGATCCCAGAGTTCTTCAGAATATCCTTGAATTGTTCTGACAAGGATATGCTGAGTACTGCAAGTAATAAATGCTCAGACATTAATATTAGAAAAAGCATATCTTTGGATTTTTACCATGAAGCAGATATATTGAAATTTAGTTCACTATTTCTCTGAGGATGTTAAGATTTTGACTTAGAAATAGTTTAATGAAGAATACATTCAGATTTATCATAGCATTAGACATTTCACTTTGATATTTATGAAGATTTCAAGATTGTGAAACAATGGAATGGTGGAAAGCATATTAAAAAATTCAAACAGTTTTTTTTGGAGAAGTGCTACTTGTATATCTACAAATCTTCTAATTTTTCTATGAATAAGTCAATTTTGGTTGCATGGGAAATAAAACTTTTTTTAAAGCAAATTTACATTGTTCTCACTTGCTCTCCTTTTAAAAAAATGTTCTATAGAAGTCCTTTCTAATTTTAATCTCATTCTACTCCTACAAAAAGTGTATTTGCGTTAAAGCAGTAATTAGTATGAAACCCAGCATATATATATATACGTATATATATGTATATACGTATATATATATATATGTATTTTATATGGACATAATTCTGGTCTTTGTGTTGTACCAAAAAAGATCAGGAAGAGAGAAGGATTTAGAAATATACTTTGGGTTTGCATACAGTAGAACCTCACCAGTTCAAATAAACTTTGAAGAGACCTAAATTAGTGAAGATTCAGAATTATAAAATATTTGACAATAATTTTAATACTTTCAAGTACATAAAGTAACAATAATAGACTAACTTAGCAGGGGAACCTGCTTAACAACTAGATAAGGATAAGCCATCTAAAGAGCAGAGGGTTTTTTGAAATTTTTTTTCTCAAAACAATTGTCTGCCCTATTGTTTGGAAATTCTTATTAAACAAATGATGCCAAAGTCCTGTCTTAAATTACAACAGCTTTTGAATTAAGTAGATTCTGAATTAATGAGGTTTTACCATGTAAGTTAATTTTGATACTATTAAAATCTTGTCCAAACCTGAGAAGTTATTCTTCATGTGGGCTCATCTTGGAAACCCCACAAGCCATCCATCTGCACCCAAAAAAGCAAAGCAAGAGAAAACTTAAGTAAGGCTATAACTTTTTGTTCAATGATGGTTTCCTGTGTGTCACTGACAACTTTGCCTAAATTAGTCAGGGAAGTGATTTCTGGGACATAGTCCACTAATTCTGACAATCTTGCTCATTCCATTGGTTTAAGTAGCTGGAGGGAAGTTTTGCTGACAGAGAGGAAGACCTCAAGAGGGATTTGAATTAGATTTTGAAGTAACATCTGCTTTCTCCTCATGCCAAAGTTTTCATGTTAGGATTTCACAGGAGCCCAAATTTGAAAACTTTTTCTATTAAGAAGTACCTCCTGGAAGAAAAAAAAAAGTATCTTCTGGGAGAAGTATCTCCCAGTATATCCTAGGGTAGCATTTAGTATTGAGCCGGCAACTTAAAACATTTTCTTTCCTCCTTAAAGCCCTGTCCCTATGATTCTCCACATCCCCCTTACCCTTCTAGGAAGTGTTCCTGCTAAAGCAGAGGTGTGAGGGGATGGAGAAGGGGTCCCAACATGGTGGCTTTCAGATGCTTCCTAAGAGCTGAACCAGTGACTAGGCTGCAAAATTCAACTTGCATCTCTGGTACTTAGTAAAGGCGTATTGGTGTATTCTTCTAATACCCAGGACCTGAAATAGGGGGAGGAGCGTCTGGATTTAGGATGGAGGAGAGGGAAGTTCGGCTTAAAAGTTTCTGACTTGGGCTTCTGTTCCGGTGCTGCGGCTTTTAGTGGCTCTGGTAAAGTATAGGTGACCCTCCTTTGCAGCAAGACTCAAGTCATGCCCTTCTGCACCAGGGTCTCCCGGATCCAGGCTTCGGGGTCAGTTGCCGTAGACATTCAGAACCAGTGTCAGTATTCTTGTCCTCTGGGCTCCGCGCTTTCCCCTTCGGAAAACAGCAGCACCAGGAGCAGCACCAACAGCATCAACAGCAGCCAGGACAGCAGCGGCATCATAGACGCCTTCAGAACAGAGTTCTCTCTCCTGGCTTCTACTCTAGGAATCCAAAAGTGGCCTAGGCGCCGAGGGGAAGGGGGAAGAGGGAAGGGGAGGGGCCGGGGGAGAGGGGAAGGGAGGGAAGGCGGAGTGAGCGTTGCTACAACTGAGAGCTGCCCTCCCTTTTGCGCCGGCGTCCTTGACAGCCGAGCAAAGCAAACGTCAAAGTTTGTTTAATAATCGCCCGGGTATAAATATGCACCAGTGGTCCGGGCAGCGCCAGGAGGGGCACCCGAAGGGGCTGCGGATGCAGGCTCCGGAGGGCCGCGGAACAAATCCCCTCCCCACCCCTCTACCCCTTCCCCATCCCCTGGCGTGGGGCGTTTGCAGGTGCTGAGGACCCGGGCGCACAGAATGGAGGCGCTTTTGGGGTTCTAAGGGTCCTCCTCCCCCATTTAAGGAGAAAACATCCTTCCTGCCCTCCGCCCTCCCCGAAGTGACCTCACCACATCCCTGTAAAAACCGGGGATCAGCCATGGCGGACAGCCTGAGAAGATTAGTTAACAACGAGAGCTGTCGGACCTTGCAGGACAAATTGGAGAACTGGTACAAGGATTACTATGTGAGTGGCTAGGGTCCGAGCCGCGTCCGGAGCCGCGGGGCTCAGCCGTGCGCGCACAGACTTTCCCGGGCTTGAAGGAAATCCACACTGCCTGCTCTCCCCGAAGGGCTGCGAACGTGCGTGCCGGGGCTGCCGGGGACCTCTCCTCCGGGGACCGTACCTTCCGGCCCCTCCCTCCGTCTTACGGACAGGGAAAAGAGCTCGGGGGGCACGGCCCGAGGTCTTACGAAAAAGAGGGTGCTGGAAGCTTGGGGTCAGAGGGCTTGGGTTCAAATCCCGCCTCCGACGCTGGCTCCCAATATGTCTTTGGGCACGGACTGTATGATTCGCCTTCTGGGCCTGTTTCCTCGTCGGTAAAATGAGCTCCTAACGGAGCAGGGACTCAAACCCAGGCCGATCTTCTGACTTCATCTCCACTGTCTTTTCCCTTTCTTGAGCTGGCGTAATCTCGGGGCGCTCAGTAGCCTCCCGAGGATCGCGTGCGACTCTTGAGAGTCTCTAAATAGATCGCATCAGACCCGTAACTTCTTCCTATTTCTAGTCCTCCTTTTCCAGCCTTTGGGCAGTACGGGGTGCTCACGTCCCGGCAAAGCCCAGAATCAGAGGGTTCTTTCAGTGTAAATAACTGAGGAAACCGTGGGATTTCCTGGGAAATCGGTAACCAAGGACGCTGGTTGCCATAACGACCGGAATGGAAGGCGATTGACTCGTCCGGTCTGGCCTATAGTAGGCTGTGACCGAAGCCTTCCTTGCAGTTCATCAGTCACAATCGAATCTAAAAGTTAAAATATTACTCAAACGCAGCCTTTTTCTATAATCACACAGTAAGATTTTTTTATCCTCATTATCCACCAATCTTCCGGAGGCTGTGGGAGCCCCAAGACCCTATTATTATTTTAAAACTCATCTGATTGTCAATTTTTCTTCCCCATACTAGAACCAGGAAGGAACTACCTAATGAAGTTACTGTAGTTCTCATTTCCACATCAGTTTACAAAAAAAATGGAATAAATTTAAATATGGCCTGCTATGTGCCGAGCACTTTATAGATATCTCATTTGATCCTTATCACAACTCTGCCAAGTAAGTGCTGTTCTTATTCCCATTTTACAAGGTAGGAAACAGGCAAAAAGTTTAAATATCTTGCACAGGTCAGGTCTTCCTGACTACAGGTCTCTATCCACTGTTCTGGCTAGCAGTCTCTGTTCACAAGGAAAACTCAGTAATGAATCGAGGATTGTTTATATGTAATGTGTAGGAAGAAAATATCAGCTTGTTAATTCATTACCCAGCTCATTTCCATAATGGAATGAGAGGGTACCTTATGATGTTCAGTTGTGTCCCACTCTCCTTTATTCACAAAAGCACTGGAATGGATGGCCATTTCCTTCTCCAGATCATTTACAGATGCAGAAACTGAGGCAAGCAGGGTGAAATGATTTGCCCAGGGTCACACAGCCAGCAAATGTCTGAGGCCAGACTCGAACTTGGGAAGATGAGTCTTTCTGACTTCAGACCCCAAACTCTGGGCACTGTGGCGCCCCCTAGCGGTCCCGTGCCTTACGCATTTACGTGAACATTTACCATTTCTTAAAGCAGGCTTAATCCAAGCTGGAGATGGGAATCAAGTGTAAATGTTCAAGTCTGGTAGATCTGCAAGCTATTGCTATGTAGCTTCTTCAGTCCTAATCTCTTTCCCCATTCTTCGTTGTCTGCTGAGATTCTCTGCAGAAAAGATATCTCTGCCTGAGGAATGTCTTTATTCAGGGTCTCCATGACCTTCCCACCTCCCCCTCTTTTTTTTCCTCCTTATCCTCACATTATTCATCGTTCAATAAATATCCCATCAATTTTGTGTTTATATGCTGAGGAACATTAAAAAAAGACAATCCCTGTTCTTGGAGGAGTTAAAAAATCTAATATGGGAGAAATAAAATATATACAAATTTCCATATTATGCAATAGAACATGGTAGTTGTAAAAAGAGATACTAGTGGCACAGTGGGCAGATGGGACATTTGGAGTAAGAAAGAGCTAAGTTCAAATCCAGTTTTGGACACTTTTTAGCTATATGACTTTAGGCAAGTCAATTAAACTGTCTGCCTCAGTTTCCTCAACTATATAAAATAGAGATAATAATAGCACTTACCTCCCAGTATTGTGAAGATTAAATGAGATATTTGTGAAAGCATTCAACACAATGCCTAGACTATAGTAGGTACTTAATAAATGTCTTTTCTTCCTTACTATAAATGTAATGATAATTCCATGGATGGAAAACCTTAAATTTGGGGAATCAGAAAAAGATAAGGAAAAGAATCAGGAGGTAGATAGGATTTCAACAGAGAATGAGGGTCAAGAAAGCATTCCAGGATAAGGAATGTTGTGAGCTCTTTCTGAAAAAAGTTCAGACTCCTAAGTTTGGCATTCAAAGCCCACTATAACTTCAACCTTTGTTTTGTGGCCTATTTCCAACTTCTTGTCCATAATTTATACTTCAAATTGCTTTCTTTGTACTTTTCATATTCTGTTGTTTGACAGCATATATACGTTCTATATGATGATTAGATGTATTTGAAATAGGACTCACTTAAGATATCATTCTTCAAGTAGCCTCTTTCCCAACTTTATTTTTCCAGTCAGTGAAGTTATTTTGATTCATTTTGTTTTGTCATCTCATATCCAATCATGAAATCCTACTTTTTTCCTTTGAAATGTGACTCATATTCTTTTTTTTCAGTTCATTATTTTAGCCACTATACCAGCTCAGACCATAATTGTATTTTGGGATTATTGCTGCAGTAGCCTCCTTGCTCTTCACTTGCTCCCTACCTCCCTCACCAAATATATATCAGTCTTGAACAACAATTCTACTCAGAAATCTTTAATAGTTCTCTATGTCTATCTATACTTTGGTGTTACTATATATATATATATATATATATATATATATATATATATATAATCTTATTTTTTACATTGTCAAGGTGTCCTCATCTCTAGTCTTGCTTAACTTAAAAAAACATATTTTAAGTACCTACTTTGTACAAAAGCACTATGCTAGCTGCTAGGATTGCAAAAACAAAATGAAAAATAGTCTAAGAATCTCACATTCTGGAACACAGACTTTTAGATGAAGAAATATAATATAATTTGAGGAAGGAGAGAAAGCCTTTTCATAAAAGGGCTTGAGTCTTGAAAGGACTAAAGATTTTAAGATGGAAGAGTGAAGAGCAAGTGTGTTTGTATTCCAGTCATATGGGACATCCCCTTTACAAAGGTGGGAAATAGAATGCTAAATTCAGGGAACCATAAAGTAAGATAATTTGGCTAGAACCTGAGAATGGCCAAAGAGAGTACTTCATAGTGTTTTTTATAATCTCTATTTAGTTGATGTGGAAAGGAAACTTGGAACAAAGACTACAAAGGATTTTTCGTGCCAGACTTGCCTTACATCTTCAATGTCTCCCTCCCTGCCTTCTCTCTCCCCCATTCTGATTTTCATATCTTCACTCATATTATTCTTGTTTGGAATGTCATTCTCTCCTTACTTTATTGCCTTCTAATTTACTTAAAGACCCTGGTCAAGTTGCATAAAGGTTTCCCTTCATTAAACTACTTCCTTTCTTCTGCATTTCAAAAACTCTTAACACTCTTACTTTATAGGTTTACTTACAATTTTGTTTATGTCATTTTTTACTTTATACACACACAAATGATATATAGAAAGCTCTTTGAGGACAGAAATCATTTCTGGTATTTTAAAGTACCTAACAAAACTGACCACAAATATTTGTTTGTTAATTGATTCATAAAAAGACTATGTTTTGATCCATTTACACAAAAGTTAAGAAAAGATATTCAAATAAATTATAAAATAAATTTAAATGTTAGAGGAACATTTTTTAGCCCTGAAAACTTAATGAGATCCTTTAAAGTAGCCTAACTCAGGATATGGTTGGATTATTTCTTATGACTTCAAATTTCTTATTTCATTTGAAATTTGTCTTTTATATCTTGAACCTTCTAATTAAGATGAAATGGTTTTCTTTCTATTTCAATCAGCACTTAAGATGTGTCTTCTATTACTGAGTTTTAGTATTTCATACACATCAAAAGTTTTCATTTGTTCAAATTTTATTTTTTCCCACTTCTTATATGTAAGTTACAATGCTAATTATTGTGGATTTATTTACATCAAGTTTGGAGACTAGCTATCTCCTTTGTAGGCTGAAAGATTTCATCTTTCAAATCTGATTTAATGATTGAGGAACCATATGATTTAGAGTTTTCTTTTTATTGATACTACAAGCTAGACATATCCACCTGGGCTTTAGTTATTGTTAGCAATTAATTCTGGGTATTTAGTTATCTCATATGTCTATTAAGATTATTCACAAATTAATAATGCTGCTTGAAGGGGACCTAAGAAAGATAAATTATACAGATGAGTAGATTCTAGTCACAGGGCTGGGGTTATTCTGCATTTGTCTTATAGAAAGTTCAAATTTGAGTATTTTTTGAAACTTTATTAGCCCGCAGTGGTTGGTGAGGGAGAGTTTCTAAGTCACTTTTCTATGATAGGCAAAGAATCACAAAATTAACTTTCTAGTCAGTTCCTTTAAAGTAAAATAACAGAAACTGAGACTTGGTTATTTTATGGGGCAATTTTCTCTTTTGTAATACACTTTTATTGTAATGATTTAAAGTTGTGTATTCAATGTGTGCCAATTTAAAAGAAATGAAGAGATCTTCTTACAAAGATATACAAAGATATAATCTATGTTTGTTTTATTTTTTTTTTTGTTGACTAGTTATGGACTAAACACTACAAGGTACCAGATTCTTAAAGTACAGAAGGACACAATGGTTGCTATAGTTATGTCTAAACACACTGCTTTTTTTTGGGTTTTTTTTATTAATACTTTTTATTTGCAAAACATATGTTTGGGTAATTCCTAAACATTAACCCTTACAAAGCTTTCTGTTACAAATTTTCCCCCCCTACACCCCACCCCTCCCCTAGATAGCAGAATATCCACTACATGATAATTATGTTAGAATACTTAAATTGAATATATGTATACTATATTCTATTTAGTTAGTATATATAGTAGTAAATATATATACTATATATTGCCACACATCATTTTTTTTTGTTCAGGAGAAATCATATCTATAAGAAAGAATAATCTGATAAAGTAAATACAATGCAAGCAAACATCAATAGAGAACATGAAAATGTTATGTTGTGGTCCACATTTCACATCCCTCTCTCTGGGTGTATATGGCCTTCTTCACTGAACAATTGGAATTGTAAACACACTGCTTTTTAAAGTTAATTTGTTCTTGATATCTAGTTAGTATATTTATATAGAATAATTTTTTTTACTTCAGCAACTTTATCATGACTAATAAAGTCATAGTTTCAAAATAAAAGTGTTGGTTTATTTTCCTTACATGATATTGTTTTTCAAAAATATGATTTCTTTAATTTTTATCAAGAGCAAAATTTGTTCATGTAAATTTCATTATTGTGTAGGAAAGCAACACACCAACAAATTTACAAATATCCAATTAAATTAGTTATAGATCATGATGACAATGTCAAAGGCTAAATAGTGAATTTTCCTTAGTTACCAATATTCCTTAAGGTTTAAGGTGGTCATTTCCCTATGTCTGAGATCAGTACTTTTTTAATCTTTTTTTTTCTTTTAAAGATCTGTTGTTTGGTGAGAATGTGATATTGGTAGTAAAGTCATGATGTTGCAGGACAGGGATCCATTTTGGGAGACCAGAGTTGCTTTTTTATAGCATTGGTGGATAAGATTTCAAGTAGTAGCATATTTAAAGAGAAAGTGCAAGGAAATGAGATTCATTTGGGAATAATAGAAATAGCAATCGAGTTTGAGAATCCAAGGACTTTACTCAAATTCCATTTCTACTATTTAGTTACATGTAGGAAATTGGGCAAGTCATTTTACCTGTCTAGACTTCAGTTCTGCCTGTGATTTGAGGAGGTTGGATTGGAATATATTGAATAGAGATGTAACAAGTGTAGACCTATGCTTTAGCAAAATAGCACTTTGACAGTTGAATGAGGATATATTGAAGTGGAAAGATTTGAGCCAGGGAAACCAACTGGAAAGCTATTTTGCAATAATGCAGGCCATAAATGAAGACAACTGTGAATAGATAAAAGAGACATAGAGGGAAGATGCTGGAAAGGTAGAAATGACCAGATTTAGCATGGCTTGGCTTGGATATATGAGTTGAATGAGACTGAGGGAAAAGATACTTTAGGAACAGCTGATTTTGGAATGGAGAGATCCCTTAAGAGTAACTGAAACCATTGAGGTGGCTGCTATGGTAAGAATACCAACATTAAAAGCCTGAGTGAGGGGGAGGATGGTAGCACCATTGACATTAATAGGGATGTTTGAAAAACAGAAAACTTGGAGGGGTTGGGTAATTATTTATGTTTTGAACATAATAAGTTTTGAGATGTTTATGAGAGACATCCAAGATAAGACTTCCAAGGCAACTGGTAAAGTGAGCTCAAGAGAACAGATTATAGATATTTCCATAGCTCCATATCTATATCTATATCATTTCTATCTATCTCTATATCTGGAAATCATTAGCATAGAGATAAAAACTGAATCCTGCTGAGCTTCTGGGGGAAAGGATCCTTTTTTTTTTTTTTTTTTGTATCTCTAGTGCTTAGCACTATGCCTGGAATATAGTAGGTGCTTACTAAATATTTATTAATCGATGAAATCACCAAGATAATATATAGGGCCTTGGTGATACACTTAGTGGTACAAGTGGATAAAACCCTGGGTCTGGAGTCAGGAAGTTCAAATCTAGCCTCAGACACTAACTCTGCAGTTCTGGTCAAGTCACAACTTCTTTCTGCTTTAGTTTTCTCACCTGTAAAATGAGGATATTAACAGCACCCATCTCCAAGGGTGATTTTTAATCATCAAATGAGGAAATATTTGTAAAACACTTAGTACAGTGCTTGGCATATAATACTAAATGCTTATTCACCTTCCATTATTGGACATGGATGAAGAACAAGTAAAGGTGATTAGAGGAGGAGTGGTAAGACAGAGAAGAGGAGAACTAGGAAAGATCAATCCCCAAAACCTAGAAAGGAAAGAGAAATCTAGGAAGAAAAAATAACTAACAGCATAAAATGCTGTAGACAGGTCAAGAATGATGAGGACTTAGTAAAGATCATTGGTGCAATTAAGAGATTACTGGTAATTTTGGAGAGGCAATAATTAGGACAGACTAATTAGGACAAAAGTCATATTGCAGAGAATTTAGAGAGGGAGGGAAAAAACAGGAAGTGGAGGAAGCATCTACACTTTTTCAAGGACTTTAAGAAGGAAAGGAGTTTTTTTTTTTTTTTAAAGAATGGGGAAAAAACAGATTCTAGGCAACTAGGAAGGATCTAGTAGACAGAGATTCAAGATAAGAATGAAAGTGGGGATCACAATGGGTTTAATCTGCTGGTGAAGACCAATGAGATGGGAGGGAACAAGCTTACATTTTGAGAGGTTAGTTCTGGCAAAGAGAAAGGCCATTACTCTATGTAAGATGAGAGTGAAGGAGGATCTTGGGGAGGAAGATAAAATAGAACTATTACCTTCATCAAATATAAAATTTGCCCCTAACTGGGCCACTTCCTTCTTTTCATTTCACCACTTTTCATGAACTCTGATCCAACTTCATTGACCCTATAATAAGATATTCCATCTCTAGCTCTTGTTCCCTCCCTATCTGTACTGCTTTAGTTCCTCACTTTCACCACCTGACTTCCTTCAAGAAACAACTCAAATTCCACCCTCTTTACATGCCTTCTTGGTCCCCTAGCTGCTAGTTACTGTCTCTTCTGAAATTGTCTTTAATCAATCCACATTTATTAAGCACCTACTATATGACAGAATCACTTCTTGTCATGGAGGAGGGGCTTGTCATGAACTGTGCCGTGCAGGGTTACCCAAGATTGATAGGTCATTGTGGAGAATTCTGGCAAAAGGTGGTTCCAAGGAGAAGTGAATGGGCAAACTCATCCAGTATTTTTGCTAAGAAAACCCTGTAGAGGAGCCTCGTGTGTGATGCCCTCAAGGTCATGAAGAGTTGGACACGACTGAACAAGAACAACAGTATGACAGTTACTCTGCTAAGTGAGGGGAGACATACACACACACAGACACACACACACACAGATACACACACACACACACACACACAGAGCAAAGGGCAGCCCTTGCCCTCAAAGAACTTACAACCTAATACTTTCCATCTACATTGTATCATCCATATGTACCTAATTATTTACCTATTCACCTCCCCAGTTAGAATGTGATTTCTTTGAAATCTGGCACTGTTTTGCCTTTCTATTTAATCTCCAGCACTTACTGACACAAAGTAAGTGAATGCTTTTTGACTGACTACATTGTATCATCCATATGTACCTCATTATTTACATATTCACTTCCCCCAATTAAAATGTGATTTCTTTGAAATCAGGGACTGTTTTCCCTTTTCTATCTAATCTCCAGCATTTACTGACACAAAGTAAGTATATGCTTTTTGACTGGCTAATAAAGTTCTTTCTAGCTCTAGATTGGATTTGATCTTCACCCTTAATTTTCTCCTCTTTCCAGATTTCCTATTTTAGTTAATGGCATCACCCATCTTAAGCAATCATGTTTTATTGTGTAATTTTTAAAATCTTCCTTTTGTCTCATTCCCAGATGCCTTCTAAAGTCACCACATTTCTCTTGCCCTCTTCTTCACTTATGCTGTCACCACTTTTGTTTGGGGTCTTTCACTTGAACTATTAACAACTTCCCAGTTGCTTTTTAGAAATCAGTTTTTATTATCTTGTTTTACATCATTGTACATTGTACTTTTCTCCAATGTCATACCTCCCCCCAAGGGGTATACAAAATACCTCTCCAACACAGCTATGCCACATAACAAATAGTATTTTTAAAGACAAAAAACAAAAACAAAACAAAACAAAAGGCACAACTAAACGGTGCATTGAAGATTCTGAAAACATGTAGAATGTGCAATATTTCCACCTCCATGAAAGGTTAAGTTGGGGATGTTTCCATATCTCTTGATTTGAGTCATGTTTGAGCTTTATAATTTTGCTACATTTACTTTTGACTTTTGTGTGTTTTTTTTTCTTTCTATTTATGTTGTTGTCGTTACTATGTATATTTTTTTCTTGGTCCAGCTTACTTACTTGTATCAGTTTATGTGGACCTTTTCATGCTTCTGTGTATTCACATCATTTTTTATAGCACAGGTAATATTACATTACATTCATATATTACAATTTGTTTAGCCATTCCCCAATCAATGAGCACCAATTTTGTTTTCAATTCTTTGCTATCACAAAGTGGTGCTATAAATATTTTGGTGTGTAATGGGTATTTCTTCTCATCAATGGCTTCTTTGGTGTAAAAGTAGAGTCTTTGGTTCAGAGGGTATAAACACACAAACAAAACCAATAGCAGCTAAAATTAGAAGAAAAGTAGGAAACTGAGGAATTTTTTAAAGCAAATTTTTCTGATAAAAGTCTCACTTCTCAAGTTTATAGGAAACTGAGTCAGATTTACAAGAATTAAAACAATTTCCCAATTGATAAATAGTATGAATAAGCAGTTTTCAGAGGAAGAAATCAAAGCTGTGAATAGTCGTATGAAAAAAATTCTCTAAATCATTAATAGAGAAATGAAAATTAGGTCATCTTTGAGGTACCACTTAATACTCATTAGATTGACCAAGATGCAAGAAAAAGAAAATGACCCAGCAATACCATTACTAAATCTGTTCACCAAAGAGATAAAATAAAAATGAAAAAGAGCCATATATACAAAAATATTTACAGCAGTTCTTTACCAGAAACTGAAGAAATACTTGTTAGCTAGGGAATGGCTAGAACAAGTTATGGCATATGAATTTGATGGAATTCTCTTGTGCTGTAAGAAATGATGAAGGGGATGGTTTCAAGAAAACCTAGGACCTTATGAATTGATGGAAAGTGAAGATGAGCTTAGAACCAAGAGAACAATTATTTTTACAACATTTATAAAATTCATTATTACAGTGTAATTCATTGTGAAAGATTTAGTAACTGATCAATATAATCATAATTTCAAGATTCGTTGAAAAGTTAATCTTATCCACATAAAGAACTGATGGACTCAGAATGCAGATTTTACCACATTCTTTTTCTTCTCTCTCTTTTGGGAACATAATTAATGTGGAAATGTGTTTTGGATGACTTTGTAGGACATTGTAATTCTTGCCTTCTCAGTGGGTGAGAAAAGGATTGAAGGGAGAGAATTTGAAACTGAAAATAAAAATAAATTTGATTTTTAAAGATAGAAAAATAAAATTAGATTCAGGGGAAGAACAAGAGTGTGGACATTTTAGTCACTTTAATTGAATAATTCCAATTTGCTTTCTAAAATGATTGCACAATTTCACAGCTTTAACAACAATGCATTAGTATGCTTCTAATTTCATGACTTCTACAAAATTGATTTGCCATTTTTTGGTTATCATTGCCAATTTGCAAAGTGAACTTGAGGATTGTTTTAATTTGCATTATTTGTTTTATATTACTAATGACATGGAACATTCTTTCATGTGATTGTAAATGCTTTGCATTTGTAATGCTTCTTTTGAGAACTATTTGTCTATATTATTTCTACTCATATCTACATCATTCATGCACTTTCCAAAATAATCTGCCTAAAGCACAAATGATCATGCAATTTCCCTGTTCAAAATTGTTGGAAGTTCCCTATTACTTATTTTTAGGATAAATGATAAATTCCTTAGTTTAACTTAAAAGGTTATTTACAATCTGCCTGTAACCTACCTTTCTAGTTTTAATTTCACTTAATCTATTCTAGACAAACTAGACTATGTGCCAGTTATTCTTTGAACTCTTAACTGCCATCTACCATTTACTTGCAAGTTATTCCTGATTCGTGGGGAAAAAAATTCTCTCCTTATTTTTGTCTTTTCCTCACAGTGATTTTTAGCTTTTAGTGTGATCATAAGGTAAAATACAAACTGATCTCTTCCTTTATTGCTTTCTCTTTTCTGTTTCTTTAATCTACTTCTTATTCTTTTTACTTCTTATCACTATCATTTTTGATCAACCCTCTTTTTCCAACTTTTCATTCTGTTCCATATTGAGTGTGCAAGAATGCACAAAAGATCTGTGTCCATGTATGAAACTCCTGGTTTAAGGATGTCATAAGACAAATTTGCTTGTGATCTGTGTCCAAAAATATATTTCAGTTTGCATTGTCCATCATGTCTCTGTTAGGAGAGAGATAGCATGTTTTATCATTGGTCCTCTGAAGTCCTAGTTGGTCATTGTTTTGCTAATTTCACAAATCTCTCAAAGAATAGCAATCTATTGTTATTGCTATTGATAAAGTTAAAAAGTATGTCCTAGTTCATACCAGCAGCATATGAAAAATGTGAACTAGCAAAATATAATTTGAAGAGTGATTATATTTGTGAAAGAATACTCCACTTTACAAAAAGATTTTTTTGCAAGGTTCCATAAGCTAGGAAGCTTCCCTTGAAAGCACTTAAATAGGATTCCATTTACATACATTTATTTGGTATATAACTTTTTCAGAAACACATCTGTTGTGTAAAATGAGATTTTTATCTGACTGTACTTATCCCTGATGCTTGGCTTTGCAGATGAATTCATGTGATCAGAACTTGAATTGTTGCTGTGAAATAATTGAAATGAATTCCAGAATACAAGGGCAGCTCTTCACAATCCTCAGTCTTACAGCACAAGAAGGTAAGTGAAAGTTCTATCTCCTGCACATACAGCATACATCTACTCTCTTTTCTTCCCTTCTACAATTAGATGAAAATGCATGTCCATGACTGCTGTCTCTTATGTCTTGACTTGTTTATTCTCCTAGGTGGTCATTATGCTGGTGTGGAAACAATCAAATCTCGACTTCTGCCCTGGCTAGGGACTTGTTTCTCCAATTCCTCTATAGGAAAACCCATTGAAAACAACATAAATCTTTTGCAGGTAGTAGTAAAATTTTAGATGATCCCCAATTTTCACCATTTTCAGTCATTTATTGAGTACTTATTATATCAGTGAAATATTCTGATAGGGTCTGTCAAAGGTTAGTACAATGCCTGACATCATGTGTAGTAAGTGCTTAGTAAATATTTATTGAATTGATGGTAATATATAGTCTCCATTTTCAGGTGAGTTACAGTCTTATTTGGCCAACAGGGTATATACAAATATTTCTACAAAGTCTCATACACTAACTGCCAAATGTATTACAGGTTTTTAGAGGCTAATAGTAGGGTGAATGAAGAAGGCTTTGCACATTTATTCTTTTTTTAAAAATATTATTTTATTTTCCAAATACTTGCAAAGATAAAGTTTTCAACATTTACCTTTGCAAAATTGCAAGCAATCTGATATAAGTTAAACATGTGCAATTCTTCTAAACATATTCCCATACTCATGATGCTGCGTAAGAAAAATCAGATCAAAAGGGGGAAAAAATCATGAGAAAAGGAAAAAAAAACCAAGCAAACAAACAGTAACAACAACAATGAAAAGGTGAAAATACTATGCTTTGATCCACATTCGACTTCCATAATTCTCTTTCATGGCACTTTCCATCACAAGTCTATTGGAATGCCTTGAATCGTCTCATTGTTGAAAAGAGCAAGTCCAAGGCTTTGTACTTTTGAGAAAGAAAAAGAAAACTTATTGAAGATTCCTCAGTATATAAATGCATTTTCCTTTCAGTGACTCAAGAAAGCAGTTCCATTGTATTTAGTACCTTATAGAATAGGCTGACAAGGAGAGAGGCAGTGTGGTTGTCACTGTAGACAAGAGGACTATAATTAGTATTTGGAAACCTGGTTTTGAATCCTGACTCTGGCCACCTATTGTTTAACAGTGGGCAAATCTCTTAATTTCTCTGACTCTGTTTCCTTACCTACTTTATAGGCTTGAATGAAGAAGGTACTTTGTAAATTTCTCAAAGCATATTATAAAAGGGAGGTGTGATAATGGTAATGATTATGATCATTATAGCTATGTTTTTGAGTTTGGGAAAGTAAAATTTTGGTACTTTTTATTTTTCTAAATGGTATAGACTTATAAAAATATTGCTCTATATGTATGATTTTCTGAAAATATTTACAGAGTTTCCAACAGTTTTTGGATTTATTTTTCATTGAAGGAGTCACTTGAAAAGGACAGACAGCTACGAGAACTTTCTGCTTCTCGGGAACGGGAGATACAACAGTTAGATTCGGAATTGAATTCAACTCGTGTCCAACTCAGCATGGTTCAACAAGAGTAAGAGGAAAATGCATTGTCTTTTTCTAAGAGAAAATAATTTTTTTTCATTCAATTACATTAAAAATTTTGCTTTTAGCCTTAAAATGGACATTTTGATCCATAATTATATGTGTACTGGAACCTTTGTAAATAAATAATAAGATTAAGGCGTTTGAGAGATGATGACTTTGAGGTTTAGACTTACCCAATATTTCTTAAAATGTGATGATCCCAAACACTGCATAGGATACCTATAAGGAATATTTATTCTCTATCTGGAATACTTCTTTCCACAGGACTTTTAGCTATCTCTGGTTAAAATGGGGTGGGATAAAGACTAATCTTTTGAGATTCAAGAGTAGTTAGGATTGAAAAATTACAAACACAACTGAAGGGTAGGGGTGAGAGAGCAGGAAGGGATTGAATAGAGGACAGAAAGGTACGACATCATGATGTATTTTTCTAGCAGCTTTGGCCAATTTGAGAACAATGATTAATGTCAAGTCCCTGAAAAAAAGTAAAAATTTTAAAAAGCATATAGTTTTTAAAAATCATATAAGGGAAATTACTAGATAGCATCAACCAAAATTTATTAAATACTTGCAAAGTACTATAGGAAGATGAAAAGGAAATAATAGATAGATTTTAGCCTTAAAGAGTTTATAATTTAATGGGAATGAGGAGACATATATATACATATATATGAAATATATACAAATTATAATAAAATATGTATAAGCCTTCCTTTCTCTATCTTATTTATAATGATAAAAACATGGAATACTTTTAAACCAGTTATAATTTATGGTAAAAGAGGACATGGTACTCTGATAAAAATTAAAAAAAATATTAGAATATTATTTGAAAAGCCAAATTTTAGAAGAATTTTACAAAAATAACTTCTCCCTTAAAAGATTGGTCATCTGTGTTGTAACGTATTTCTGTAGGCTTGACTCTGCCAATATGTGATAGGTTCACAAGAGGATTAACCAATTAAACAAGCGGGTCAGCAAACGCTTATTAAACATCTATTATGTACCAGGCATTGTACTACAAACCATAAAGATTTAAATTAGAAGAAAGATCAGAAAGTACAAACCATCTTTGGAGCAATGTGGAAGGGAGAGGAAAAAGGGAGCAAAGGACCTATAGGGTTTAAGGATCCTGGGGTTACTAGATCTGATATCAGCATGAGGTGTCGATGAAGGGGAGACAATCTCTCATCCTTAAGGGCAGAGTCAGTGGAAATAAATTTTATTTTATTTATGTTACTTATCGGGGGCAGAGTTGGCATTTATTTTGCTCAACTCTATAATAGCTCAATCATTAATTAAAAAAATTAATTTCAAAGAATTTTTTTCTTTGAAATTAATACTATTTATATACTATCTTCTCTTAATCTTTATTTTCCTATCCTATTCTGAGTTCCACAATACTTTCTCCTCAGTCTCTTTTGGCCCTGAGTTATTGTCTTCCTTTCCACTTTGGCCTTGATAGTTAACATTGGCAATTTCATCATTCATGTGGAGGATTCTTTTATCATCCTTGACTAACATTTTGTCAAATCCTTCAACAGTAATGAACCTCATCATTGTTTTATTTGATTAACTCATAGGGACAGTTTGTCATACTACTTTAGACGTCACTATCACATGCAACTGCACCATCCCCTCAATGAAGTCTTTGACTGACTAGTCTCCTTTCTTTCTATCTTTCTTACTCTCCCTCCTTCTTCCTAAGATCTACTGTACTCTTAGCCCTCTTCCTGATCTTTGATGTCTTGAATTGTTCTTTGTCTTTTCTCCTGGTCTTTTCTCCTCCTCCTCTTCCTCCTCCTCCTCCTCCTTTTTCTCCTCCTTCTTCTCCTTCTCCTGTTTCTCCTCCTTCTCCTTCTCCTCCTCTTTCTCCTCCTCCTCCTTCTCTTCCTTCTCCTCATTTTCTCCCTCCTCCTCCTCTTCTTCCTCCTCCCTCCTCTTCCTCTTCCTCCCTCCTTTTCCTTCTCCTTCTTCTCCTTCTTGCTTCTTCTTCTTCTTTCTTTCCCTACCAAATCTTGACTCAATAGTCATCCTCTTTTTATCTCTAAATCCTTTTTTTTTTGATTCTATTCTTCCTTCTCTGGTAATCCCCATTTTCTTTATCTCTACAACTTAATATTGATTTAGGAAGTTAAGACACAGTATTGACTATATTTATTACAAATGTGTTCATTCTAATCTCAACTAGTGCTACATGAAAATTCTCATTAATTTCTTATTACTTCCCAGATAATTCCAAACCTTTTCTGATCTCCTCAAATCCTGAACTCCAATTACATTTTCTTTTCTTTCAGCAACTTAGCTTGTCTCCTACTTTACTGAAGAGATGAAGGCTACTCAGTGACCCTCCTCAACTTCCCTTCTCCATACTTCAAGAAACCCTCTATATTTTTATATATCATCTCCTCCTCCCTGCTTGTCTTAGGGCATAAATTAATCCTTTTCCTTACCAAATTTTCCTTACCAATTTCCTTACCCTTCCCTCTATGCCTTCAGTTTCACTTTCTCCTATATTTTCTAGAATCTTGTTCCATTATTTTCTCTCTTCAATTTTCAATATCTTTCTCTTTACTGACTTTCTTTATCCACCAAGTTCCTCATATCTCTTCTTTCCTTAAAAATGGTCTTTAAAAATACTTCCTTGACAATGTTATTTCCTCAAGCTAACATTTTTTTCTTTGTCCTTTCTTTCTCTGTGCATATCTAGGAAAAGTAATTTAATACCTTTACTATCTCAATTTTCTTCAACTACTCATTTTTCAACTCCTTGTATTCTGGCTTCTGTTCTTAGCCAGTCTATTGAATCTGCTATTCAGTAGAGTCAAGATACTAGCAGCTTTTCGGTTTGAATGAATACAAGGGGAGCTATCATAAAGATTAATAGAGCCAGAATCAAAAGAGGTAACATTAAAATTAAGACTTGACAAAAGAAGGTCATTCAGTAAGAAGGAGGAATTAAGAAATTAGTCCTAATTCCCTGTAGTTGATATAGAGGAAGATTTATTCATAAGAAAATATTCTACTTATATATATTACCCTTTTCATTTATTATAGCCACTTTGTATTTTTCTTTCATAGTACTTCAGGATCTATGCTATCATGTCTGTGCTACTCTTAGAGATACAGATTGCAACCCTTCTGTAACTTAGTACATATCTTCAAGGATTATTGTGGATGAAAATTTCATCAGTCTGAAGCCAAACTGATGATGAGCCTCTAGACTTATCAAGGCTGGTCCTCAGATAGCACTCTGTCACCAGGCCCACACTCACAGCCTTTTCAACCTGACATAGGACCTTGCTAGAGCTTACTCTTAACTGGAATAGCATCTGAAAACTCAGGGTCCTCTCTATATCATGAACAAAGATATGAGGATGACTTTACAGGAATTTCCTCTTATAGCACTCTGGTCTTTGTAATTATCTGTAATAAATACTACTTTTAAGGAAGAACTAAGGGAAGGGGGAAAATGAGAAGAGGAGAAAAAATTGTATTCTTCTTTGATCCTAGGTAGGAGCAGGGAACCCAAGGGGATAATACCAGTGGGAGAAGCTTGCTGACACTAAAGAGAATCTACATCTACCATAACCAGAGGCCATTATTGGAGACCAACAATAATTATATAGTTTGAATGTTTAGGCAGATTAGGAAGTGTAGCACACATGAGGGAAGCAGAGCAAGATTGCCATACTAGAAAAGTCCTAGGGATTAGTAAATTGCCATATAATGGATATTTTAAAGTTAGAAACAAAGCTGTTGGTCAGAAAATGAACAGAGTAGAAGAATTGGGCAAATGTAATCTTTACTGTGTGTGTTATATTCTTTCCTTAGTACTAATTATTATATAGTATTTTGGGGCTCAAGGAGGACCCCAAAATGTTGGGGTTCCAGAGTGGTGTTGTGAGGCATTGTTTCAAAAGAATTTACAGGTTTGGACTCATCTCCAAGTCAAGGGGCAAAGTTTGTAATAATTGTAATGCCAGTTAGAGTGATAAATTCCAAAAGAAGTTAGCAAAGAACTAGCAGCAGAAAGATAAATTTATAGGGAAAAGTTAGAGAAGTTAGGCGCTTTATGTTACTGATATAATAATTTTATGATTTAGAGGTGGAGGTGAGAAGTGGTCTGATTCTGACTTTGTGCACAGATGCAGTACTCATAATTCTTTGGGAAAAGCTCATGGGAACCTTTTGGAGATATGTTTTTTGGCCTGAAACATCACTAGGTTAAGTGTTCTATGCCTGTATTAACTTTAAGCACCTCATTACTATTGCTCATTAGTTTCAGAAACTCTATTATCATTGACCCAAGAAGCTGTTTTCAGACAGCTGACAATATTTGTGGCTTTAGGATTCTGTTCATATAGGGTAAGCTGGGGCAGGATAGGCAAGAGAAGGAAATATACCATTTCTAACTACATTCCTCCCAAAGCCAGTTGGTCTTAGGGTTATTACTGCATCCTTCTTAAAGGCTTCCCCCATCAGTATTTTTTTGGGAAATGGAACCTCAGGTCTTTTCTAGTGTAGTTACTTTTGTTCATCAAAGAATGTTAGCATGTATTTTGCATAGAAACTTACTAGGATATATTTGCTATGAATGCAGATGTCTATTCACAACTGGGTCTTTTTGTTTACTAATTCTATGAATTTTCTGGAAGAACTTGTGCTTAATTTGGAAGATCTATTAATTTTGAAAATCTGTCCTTAGTTACTGATTTTTCTTACAGTCTGACAGAAACAGAGATGGATCTTGAAGACACCAAGACCAGATCAGCTACAGCCCTTTTGGCTGCAGAGGATGAAATAATTCATTTAAGGAAGCAGTAAGAAAATCTGTCTCAGCTGTATTTTGTGGTTCCCTGTTTATTAATCTTTGCCTTGGCAATTCTTTTAGTATCTATTCCTGTTTTTCGTTATTGTCTCACCATGTGGCATAATGGTCAGTCTTACTAAGCAAATGAAAGATGAGTAGAAAACCTTTAAAAAAGTGATAATCATTTAATCAAAGCTATAGTTTAGGAGGCTTATGTATCAAGCAACATTTCTCCTGTTCTTAAGCTTGAGGGTATTACATTAGCCATCAATAAGTAATTAAATTAAAAAAAATTAGATCAGTTATTTCACTGGTGTAGAGAAAGATGATATGGAAATTCTCTCCAGTGGTATATATTTGAAACTCTTTTTCATCTTTCATCTTAGACAATTTTGATCTTCCTCTCCATCATAGGGAAGCTTCTTTAATTGTTGTCTCCTACATAGTCTAATTCAACTTTTCTGATTGTAATGCCTATGTAATGAAGTTTTGGTAATTCACACTCCTTTATATTGTGTGTGTGTGTGTGTTTGTGTGTGTATGTGTGTGTGTGTGTGTTGCTATTCTTGAATTGTGGCAGTTATTGTTTTAAAATGGGTTCTTTTGAAGGTTCAAAGTATGTATTCTAGATATGGAAGAATGCAGTTCAAAATTTATAAATTTTTCAATAATTATTACTTTATGGCTAACAGATATAAGATTAAAATTCATTCAAGGGTAAAACCATGTATTCTTTTCTTCAACCTCCCTTTCACTGATTTTGATAAACATTCATAATAAGTTTTTGGAGGCCTAACTCTTTCACAGTGGTTGTTCAGTGAAGGCTGGCATAAACTACAGCTAAATAGCCGAATAGCAAAACAACACAATGCTCTTTACTCCATAAGGACTTCTAATTGGTATGACAATTAGATAGGACACTAATCACCTAGGTGAGTATCCTCTGTAGGAAAAAAATCCATTTATTCTTTGTTATAGATATGGAATAGTATTCTTACTCATGGGTTTCTTTGTACTTCTTAAGTTTGGCAAAACTCATCTATATCTTCATAGACATAATTGTTATTCAATAGAACTCTGTTAAGTGGAGCTGTTGCTGCTGTTTAAGCATGTGTGCTATTGCTTATTGCTCACTGAATTTCTTTTCTTTGTGGTTAAGACTCAAATCTCTTCAAGCCCAGGAGGAGTCTCGCCAACGCAGCTTGGATATGCTAACTGACTATGAACGACAACTTCGGACTCTGAAGGACGAGATTGCTGTCCTGTCTGCGGAAAAATCTGTTCTCCAGAGCAGGTCTGTGATCTAGGCTGACATATGCTTCTAAATTCTCCCATTGTGGAAAATATTTTGAAATGAAATTTTAATGTCAGAGAGACAACATGGAAATATGATAGATACTGAATTTGAGACTTAGGTATAATTTCTTGTTCTTCCATTTACTTGCAATGTGACCTTATACAAGTCACAATCTCTCTGAGCCCTAAGTTATATTAAATGGGGATAATAATACTTCCTACCTCATAGGATTGTTGGAAGGAAAATAATTATAAATTAAAGCACTGTGTAAATTTGGTAATATCATGATATCAGGGAAAATCTCTTTGTTATCACATTTTATTTGAATTGATGCTAAAGGAAAAAATGGTGACTTCCATGGCTTTTGGGTAAAGCATAAACAAAATTATATCTTTATAATATTATATTATTATGCAACCCGAACAATAGAACAATAGATGATAATAATAGATTGTCTTTGTCTATATCCTACTACCTATTTCCTATCCTACCTAAAAGGTAGAGCAGCACCAAAATCAGTGTAATTTTCTTGCAGTAGCTTGCCTAGGTCCTAGACCTTGCTGGTACCACAAAGCAAGGGATGTTAGGGAGGCTCATGGCACCACAGTGGGAAGAATGTAAAGACAGACATTGTGCAGAGGAGTTTTTTCCTATTTGGGAAAATAGATTTTATATGTTTAGGAAGCCTAGGAAGTTATTCACAAAGAAATAGGTGAAGAAGACAAGCTCTGCTATGGGAATTTTATGTTGACATTGAAGCTAAAGGAATGAATGCTACTTTGGGAAAGTTTGTGATTTGAAGCCAGACAACCTGAAACTCATACTGCAAGTAGGTCTTTGTCTGGTGGTTCCCATTTCCAAGGGCTTTTGAGCAATATGGGGACACTTTCTGTGGGCTTAGGAATCCACTCCATAGAAGGGATGACCCTTTGGCCACACTTCCAATAGGACCCTATCCCTTCTAGATCTGAGCAATTTCTGATCTTGTCTTTGTGTTAAAACTTAAGCAAAATTGTTAACTCCTTGGCTTAGCATTCAAAGCTGCCCTTGATTATCTGTCACCAAGCAGTCTTTGTAGCTGGATCAAAAACAATTTCAATTCATACCTCCAGACTCCAGACAAAGTCCAGACAAGCATGGTACTCACTGAATCATGAGTACATCTCAGATTTTCCTATACTTCCTATCTTTGTTTCCCTGCCTTGAAATCTCTTTCTTTCCTCCTCCATTTCTTCAACTACATCTTCTCCTGTTGGAATTTTCCTTACTCTTCAAGATGTAGCTTAGATACTATACCTATCCACAAAGGCTGGTCCAGTCTCTCCCAAACAAGAATTGATCTCCTCACCCCACAGAACTCTCATAGCATCTTGTTTTCTATTTCTTTAATGCACTCATTCTATTTTATGTTACAATAACTTTACTTGTCTTATAATGATAATAACTCTCACTTACATAGTGCTTTAAGGTTCACAAAACTCTTTCCCCCCCACAACAACCCTGTGAAGATACCAAATACAGATATTATTATCCCCATTTTACATATGAAGAAAATGGGCTCAGAAGGTAAATGACTTTCTTACAACCATTGGGACTGAAACCAGATCTTCTAACTGTGAGTCTAGTGTTTCTTTCACCACCACCATGTTCCCTTGCCAGGCAAGGACTAATTCTTCTTTATCTCTTCATTTCTTCAGTGCTTTGTATCATTAAGTAAGCATTTAAGAAATGTTTGTTGTTTTGAATTCAGATACATTCAAATGAATAGGACATTTTGAGGTCCATGCAAGATAGATTTGTCTCTGGATTATCTTTTTTTTTTATGACAAGATCCATTCTTCTCCTGACCCTATGCACCCAGAGTCTTTATCGTTTTTCCTGGCTTATTGAACCGCACTCTCATCCCTACTGTGGTGCCTCATTGACTTCTCTATCCCCTATTCTTAGATTTTTCCATACCATTTCTTCTTCATGAACCTGTTTCTGGTTCCATTTCTTCCAAGCCAGACAGACTGATAAACTTCAATTTGGTAGAATATGATGCTGATAGTGAAATGGCATTTTCAGAGTCATTCCAGACTATTATTATTTTATTTTTTTGCTGAGGCAATTGGGGTTAAATGACTTGCCCAGGATCACACAGCTAAGAAGTGTTAAGTGTCTGAGACCAGATTTGAACTCAGGTCCTCCTGACTTCAAGGCTGGTGCTCTATCCACTGTGCCACCCAGCTGCCCCATTCCAGAATATTTTAATAGGGGCAATGTGGAGACACACTCTTGACCTACAGGAGTTCCAATGCTGGGAGTTGTAAACAAGTAAAATTACTCTTTTGGCTCAAACAGTTTTTTTTCAGATGATAGGTCCTTATTAAATTGTACGTGGTCACATAAGGCAGATCCTGATTGCCCTGGGATCTATGGTCTTATTCACAATTTAAAGTCTAGAGTGCAGTGGGGTACAGAGGAAAGAGGAGAGACTTAGAGTCAGAGAAACCGAGCCCATCCTCCCTGGGAAAGGCCAGAACAAGGATTCTGGACGAGATGGACCAAACCTGTGAGTCTGTGAGGCAGGGGAGGGAGTGGGGGCCCAGGTACAGGGTGCTGGGCCACGAGCTCGCCAAGATTTTAATGCTTCTTCTCTGACAGACTTTCCAGGAGCCGGTCTCCTAGCCCTGTGTCCCAGCACAGCAGGTCTTGCAGTCCCATTCAGAAAGAGTTGGTGGCTTCCTCACCTCTGGTCAGCAGGCTGAGCTCTGTCTCTCGCAAAGCTAATCTTCTGGCCCGGTTCAGCGACGCTTATGCTCAAGGCCGCCTGGAGGCCCAGACCTTGCTCAAGAGATTCATTGACAAGATGGAGACAGTGCAGAGGATCATCTATATTGCCACAGTGGTATGGCATAAAATTACTGGGATACATAGTCTTTTCTGACAGTTTGTATAGAGTTTGGTATTAGCTAACAGTATTTGGAAAGGCTAGTAGATCATTAAATTATCAAAGAAATTCCTTCTCTCCTTTTCACCCCCCTTCTTCATTTTCTCTCTTCCTCCCCTCCTTCCTTCTCTTCCTCCTCCCTTTCTTCCTTTTCTCTCTGCTTCCCTTCTCTTTCCTTCCTCCCTTTCTCTTTCCTTCCTTTTTTCTTCTCTTCTCCCTTCTTTCCCTCCCTCTCTCTCTCCCCCCTTCTCTTTCTCTTTGCCTTCTTTCGACCCTCCCTCCCTCTCTTCCTCCTTCCCTTTTCTCTCTCCTTTCTTCCTTCTTTCCCTCTTTCCCTCCTTTCTCCCTCACTCTTTCCCTCTGTTTCTTCCTTCTTCCCTCCCTTCCTTATGATATTTTTGTGTGTATTTGTATGTATACTTCTCTAGAATTTCCATTCTTTAAGTAACCTGACATTATAATCCAATCCATCCATTAAGTAAATGACCAAAGACACCCAATTAGTTAATAGTAGAATGATATGATTTCCTAATCTTTATTAATAGTATGATGCTTCTTTGGGTTAATAATATTAACTACCACTATTAGAGAAATGATTCTATAATTGAGATGATTTTTCTTTCTTCCTATGCACCATATTATAATATAGCTTTAAAGTACTGTCAACTACTTTGAAATCCACTGAATATATTGTCCTCTTACTGTGTACTTTTTGATTCAGGGATAGAGGCTTTGTTGAAATCCCTGAAATTTCTTCCCATCCCCAAACTTCTTTTTAACAACTTGGTTTAGGTCAACAAGAGTAAAAAAAAACATATTTTGTTTTGATTAGGGTTGTTTTGTAGCCCCTGCTTTGCCATCCCCTTCATTAAAAGAAATATATATATTTTTAAAAATGTGTAGGAATCTTTCCATGTAGCTAAGATGGCATTCAGACACTTCAAAATACGTGTGAGGAAGACTTTATCACCAACTCATATTGGGGCAGAAGAACTTGAGGATGCTGTCATGGATTATGTGATTTGCCATCTTGATTTATATGATGTTCAATGCAGTGTTAACGTAAGTGTTGGAATATTTAACATGATGAATTTAACTATTAATTATGTCATTGGCTAGAATGTAATCTATATAACCTTAATTTTATCTTATTTTAAAAATATATCTCTGTTTTAGCAAAGAAAAGCATCTTTATTTGTTGCTATACTTATAGCATGTGTATATATGCACACATATATGCATATATAAATTCACATATATGTATAGTTATAGATTTGCTAAGCATTTGTTGACTTCTGCTTCCTTCTTTAGAACTTTTAGAGGGCTAAATTTGACCATAGTCCATATTCTTAAGATAAGTTATGAACAAGACTTCCAGTATTGGCAAATCTAGCATTTGTTTGGGATGGCAAAATATACATAATAGTGAGAAAAAAAGCCTCTCATCTGTATTCTTTATTTAGCATTGCATGATCTGTGCCTATCATTGTCCTTCCTTCTTTGTTCCTTGCTACACGAGTGGGTAGTGGTTAAGGTACAATTTCCATTCTTTTTCTAATTTCATTTTCTCTTTCTCTTCATTATGACCCATGTATGTAAAAGCCTTAGGAGGTCATAATTTCTTCTCACAATTGAATAATGAGAATAAGATCTTTTTATTTTCAGGATGTGATTCGTGCCATGAACGTGAACCCCAAGATTTCTTTTCCACCTGAAGTTGACTTTATCGTTATCAACAGCTTCATCAAGGAGATATGCTGTATTGCATTTGCAATGCAGACTTTGGATCCTCCCCTAGATATTGCATTTGGTGCTGATGGAGAGATTTTTAATGATTGCAAGTAAGAAAACTTGAGTACAGAAATAGAAACTAAGAAAGCTAAGAAACAGCATAGCTTCTGAACCAATATGGTGCTCTTCCAGCTTTGGGAAAATGTTTTGGATAAGGACCACTGATAAAAGAAATCCAAAAACATAGTTTTGACTCCTAGACTTGATCTGTCTCATTATTATTATAGCAATAAATATGATAATGAATACTATTATAAGCCATTTCACTTTGAATAGAATTATCTCCTCTATTAAATGGAATTGAAATGTTATGGTATAACTATAACATATTGGGAGATAGTATGGATTAATGGGTACCTGACTGAAGTATGTTGGAAGGTGTTGCATAAATGCACAATTGTATTATTGAATATTCCCTGTATCATCTAGAGCAATGATCTTTAACTTTTCCAAAATTATAATTGCCTATTTTACTTTGATATTCCAGTTTCCCTCCCTAAAAGTTCTTGGTGATGGGACTTTTCTTTCAAATAAGTACAAGTTAAAGCTAATATTGTCTTGGATATTTTAAAATCTGAGTTAAACATTTAAAATAACATTCTCTCTCCAGATAAATGGGATTCCTCTAAGTTGTTACCAAATAAGAACTTGGAATCACAGTTCTAGATCTTTGTTAAGTTTTTAGAATTTAACAAATGGCTTCTCTAGCTACAGATGATCAGAGTTAATGCAAAGAGAGAAGTGCTTCTCTGTGGTGAATATTAACTTATAGTAAAGATGGATTTCATTATATCTATATTATACCTGTTTTCTAGTTGCTGCCATTGCTACTCCTAGTCTTCAATCAGTACCTGGGTTTCAGATAATTTTTTCTTTTATTTGTTTTGCAAGGCAAAACAATGCAATCTTCTTTGTCTTAAAATGCTTTTTTCTCTATTCTTTTTGTGTAAATCTCTCCTTAGGGGAATTTACCATCCAGAGTCATTCACAAACTTTTTAGTATAATAAAATTATGGAATATTCAAATTACAAAACAATCTTAGAGGTCATATAATACAACATTTCTCCCAGGATGGGATTCCTGACAGAGGCTTTACTGGTTTTTGATTAAATACATCCAGTGAAAGAAAGCTCCCTGATACTCAAAGTAGACTATGACACTGTTAGACATCAGTTCATTAGAAAGTTATTCTGTATAAATCCGTATTTGTTGCTTTGTAAGTTTCACCAGTGATCCTGGTTCAGTTCACAATACCTAAGAAGTCAGTGACTTTTACCTCATTTCCCTCAGTGTTCTCCTCTTCAAGGTAAACATACCCATTTATTTGAACTATTTCTCAATGGATATACTTTTAGAGATTGCTCATCATCTTGCTCATTCTATCACTTCAGTTAATTGTACCCAACAGTACATAAAGGTTCACATCTAGGCCTAGCAAGAAGACTTATTCATGTTTTCTTTATCTAGATCATTAATATAATTATTAACATAGTAATATATTTTATATAATATAGAATCAATATACTAATATAATAAGTGAAATTAGAATTCGATATAACTGGACGAGATCCATTCCATGGATTCATTCCAGTTTCAAGTTATTCTCAGCTTATCTTTCTTCACTATGACAAAATTCTCATCTGTGTGTTTAAAATAGGTATCGCCGCAGCTGTGACTCTGATTTCACAGCTCCCTTGGTCTTCTATCATGTGTGGCCTGCTCTGATGGAGAATGAAACTGTCATTATGAAAGGAGAAGCCGTCACGAAGAGAGGGGCTTTTGTACGGTGTCATTGTGGAATCGAAATTCATCAAATCTGTTTGCCTCACAGATTCCTGACACTTTTTGTATCCAGAGGAATTATGTTCCATTGGTTCCACAAAGAATTTCATAAAAACAATCATTTGAAAAGGTTTCACATAAAGGGGAGGAAGTGTATGGTCCAAGGGACAGGCTAGAAGACAACTAAGTCTATTCTTTGGCTCTATTACCAATTCACCACTTTTTCCTGAACAATAAGCTTCCTCATCCATAAATGGGAGAAGCAGTATTTATCTTTACCCTCTCAGGAATATTGTGAGATTATATAAGCAAAATAATTTGACCCATGCCATAATGGAGCCCCTGTGTAGTCCCATTCATTTTTAAATTATCAATTAATCTTAAGGACTTGGTCCAAATCTTTATATAATTTAATTCCAAGAAATCATGAACCTGATCATCTTTCCCTCCCTCCTTTTTTGGGGAAAAAGTATTGGTATGAGGATGGAAGCTAATGTAACTCACAGTTTCATTGCCTCCTATGTACAGGCATTCTATTCTGTGTATGACTTCCACACTTCACTAAAATGGATTTTGGTTGGGACAACATTGATGGGTTTCATTGAGATTGTGAGTGTATGGATATTCTCAATAATATCCATCAGATAGCTTGTATCACCATGCTTCCTGGAATGCATTGTCAATTTTGTAGTGGAGAGTAAGTTCTTCTCCTAGTCACTACCTAAGAGTACAGAGGCAAACAGGAGAGCCATTGATTATGTTTCCTATGAACTGGAGAGTGGGGATAATTAAACCCAACAAGTTTGCTGCATAATTAATGAATTAAAAGGGAATTTATAAAGCACATTATGGATAAAACCCCATTATGTCAATATTATTATGTTAAAGGAACCTAGATGGCAAAACCATTTCCATGTTTTAGTGAAACAGAAATGGGAATGTAGTTTGTTGATCTGATTACAATAAACTTTATATACTGGAAGACCCTATACAACAAATGTTCTTTCCAATTCCTGCCTTGTAAGAAAGCACCTGTTAGCAGAAGGAATTAGAAAGATATATGATGTACCTCATCATCAAATAGTAGCAATAAATTTTAAAATCTATTTACCTTTTCCACATCAAGGATCATAATTTGCTATCCTTTAAATTCCTAAAAAAATGACATATACACCAGCCCTGAAGTCAAGAGGATCTGAGTTCAAATCTGGCCTCAGACACTTAACATTTCCTAGGTGTGTGACTCTGGGCAAGTCACTTAACCCCAATTGCCTCAGCAAAAAAAAAAATGACATATAAGCAAATATGTGAAGCATTAAGGAATATGGGGTTAATGGGATGAAAGTATATACATATCACTGCCTCCCTTTTCTTTTCAAAAGTATTTTTCATTTATTAATTAGTCATGTTTCCATGTATTATTTTATAGATTGTGAAAGTAGTTTCTAGTAATTCATTTTAACAAGTTCTGCTGGCACAAAAATGAATGTCCCTTAGACATTTTAATAGGATTTCACCAGAGAAAATCAGGATTTTACCAGAGAAATACTACAATTTGTTATTAAATAAAGTATTTGCTAGGGATAGGAAACAAAAGTGGTAGAAATCATACTAATAGTCAGAAGTAGAAGACTAGGGCCATAAGTAAGATCAATAACAGTTGGATAACAAAGCTATTCCCTGCCATAGCATTAAGTTATAGTCTTATTTTTTTACAACCATGTGACTTTTTCATTTTTGTCCTTTGTTGCAGTGGTCATCTGTGAGAAATGTCAACCGTAGTCGGAGTAGAAGTCTAAGCCCTGTCCATCACCATGGTGGCTCCGGTAAAAGTGGGGTATTTATCACTCTAATCATCTTTTTCTATAAAAAAAAATTTACCTTGAAGAATCAATAGCTTCCACTTCTTTAACAATCTCCTATAGGACAATTAATAGCTATTCTATAGGACAATAGCTATATTGGTCTGACTATAGGCCAAACTTTTTCCATGTCTGGTAGAAAATCTATGTTTATAAACTCACTCCTTATTTTCTTCCTTTTAAAAAAATCATTACTATACTCTTCATGACAAAGATCAAAACAAAATGGTAAAAATTAATAAAACATTTTATTTGAATTGAAAGAAATACAAAAATAATACATATGTGGGGACTAAGGAAGGAGAAGGGGAAAGTCAGAGGAGACTTGAGATTTCTACTCCTAGGTATCTTGGGGGATTGTGGTACCATCAACAAGACCACTGTTATTTATTGTTCTACAGAGAATAGTTTATAAGCTTAGAAAGGATCACATTTACTCCCCCTACCCATTAGGTTTTAAAGCCTGTTCTTCTAATCTTTGAATGAAAATCATACATAAAACAGATATTGCATAATCTTGTGTTTTCTTGGGCCCTCATTCCAGACTCTTCTTTATTTATTTGAATTTGGAAAAACTATTATCTAAATAGGCCTAATTCTATATTTTTATAACATATATTTTTAGTAGATAATAAAGCAATTTAATAATAGCTAACATTTTTGTAGTGCTTTAAGGTTTACAAAGCACTTCTTGTTATGTTCTTCATAACAACACCATGAGGAGGATAGGTGCTATATTACCTCATTTTACAGATGAGGAAACTGAGGCACAGAGAAAGGACTTGGTCAGGGTCATAAAATTAGCAAGTATCTGAGGTAGGCTTTGGTCTGTCTCTATCTTCATCGCTCTATTCTGTGGGTCCCCTATGCTACCACAGCTTAAGACAAACTAACATTAACTTTCCAGTTAAAAAATTAATAATTATTATATCCCATGGAATCTAAAAGAGCTACAACTAGTAAAAATCTTTAGAACAAAAATGACTCTGAATACTACTTATATGTAATAATATATACAATAACCACAAAAATAAATAATATAGCAGAATAATAATTCAGAATAATTCCAAAATGCTTTGGAACCACTATTTATATAACAACTGTTATATAAGTTTAAATCCCATTTATCTGATCTTTTGTGCTTCTTTGTTTTGTAGGTATCTAGAAGTCGGAGCCCTTCTCCACCAAGAAATATAAATACAAGTAAGTGGAGATTAGTTTAGATCAAACTCTTCATAGTTTTGTCAGCCTCAAAATGTGTCTTCTTTGGTGGATGGCACAGCCCAGTTGTATTTCTCAGTGACACTAATGTTCCTGGTTGACATAGGCAGTCTCTTAAGAGGCAGAACTCAGGAAACTTGGATTCCAGTCCTTGCTCCATCACTGACTTCCTTATTAGCTGTGGAACTTAGGGCATGTCAAGTAAGCTCTTGGAGCTCAATATTGGGGGTCACCTGAGATACGTAGGTGAAAACACTTTGTAGACTGTATATTATAATATAACTTTGTAGTTATATTAATAACATTATTATTCCCACATCTTCTGCTCTTGACCATTTGCTATTGACACAGAAGCAGATGCTCCTGTCATCCCTTAGAGCTGCATAAGGTTCTCTAAGAAATGAAGAGTCTTCAGCAAAGATGATCTGGCCACTGCTTTGGGAGATGAAAAGTTTTATTGCTACAAATCTAGCTTTCCCTTCTTTCCTTTCAAGCATTGTTAAAAGAAAGGAGAAGGAAGAGACAACTCTGACCATATGCGTTTTTCTCCACTAGGGTTTTAAGTTGACTGGAAGTATTTCTTTGCTCCTGCACATCTGGACAAATCAACTTCAGTGGTGCTTTCATCTACTCTAAGAGTTCTTCAAACCTCACTTAAGATAATGTGAATGACAATTCTGTATCACTCGAAGGGGAGAGTTAATTTTTTTTTGGCTGAGTGTGTTTTGATAACTTTAGATATATTGTTTTTTATATTTTTTTAGAAAGTCAAAATTTTTTTAGAAATTAATTCAAAAATTCATAGGAGTTTGTGATCATATTCATTCATGCAAGGCTTATCCCACAGTTTCAGGGACTATGCTCAAATGCTATATTGCATTTTAGCAAACTCTAGAAACAAAGGTAAAACTATCTTAATCAACTAATGTTCATCCAGTGCCAAACAACGCCAACAAAGGACATTAATTTTATAGTCCAGTCATAAACAATCACATGTGATTAGATTAATTTTAACTTTAAAACAATATTGTCATAAGGTGCTTTTTTTTTTGGTTTTGTTCTACTTTTGGGGAAATAGTATTACCTTAGGCTATGAAAACTTCCATTCTATCCCTAGAGCTAATTACCTTGTTTTAAAATATAAAAAGGTTTTAACTAAGGGAATACCATTACTACTCCTCTGTGTCTTCTATTCCAAAATATAAGTATTAGGTCATGTGGAGGATTACTTGGCTTATTAAATCTAACTATCACTGAGGGGGAAATCTCTTAATTAATTCTCATTAGTACTTTATCTTTTTGTATTACTTTGACAATGAATGCATACCTGAAGTTTGACATACTTGATAGGTATTCATTAGCACATAAAACCAAATTTTATTTGATGAAATCACCCCAGCTCCTAAAATCTGGTGTAGTTGTTTTCTTTTTTCCTGGACAGCTTTTCCTTTATTTGCTAATAAACAAAATAATTTTAAAAATTCAGGTTAATAGACAATTGCCTTCTTGGGAAATGATTTTATTCTTTACCTTCTTCACCTCTAGAATCAGCCTTGAGCATAAGCAATATTTGACTATTTGGGCAAATGAGCTTTTACAGAGGAACATGGACTTGTTGCAAAAGCTCAAGAAATGGGTTATTAAGCCTTTTTAAAAAATACCTGGTACTTTAGGTGATAAAGAAAATTCCTTTTGAGAAATCTTGCCAGCTGAGCAAATAAATGGTAGTAGACAGGAGAGCAAGATTCTTCTCTTCCCAGTTGTAGTTATTTGCTTAGTTTCTTCAAGTGCCAAGGTGATTTTCTTTTTCTTCTTCTTAGTGTTTTTGTGTTACCATAGCTGTGAAACAGCATGCTATAGGGTAAAGAATATTGAGTTCAGAGTCAGGAGGACTGGGTTCTGCTCAGCTGCTGACTTTTATAATTAATTTATGGCAAATCAAGGCATCAAGGACTATTACTGTTAAGAGACCCGACTTGATCCAGGCTCCAACCTCATGGAGCAAAGTCCTCTAGAGTACTCTTTTGGGGCCTCACTTTACCCATCTATAAAAATGAGAAAGCTAGACTTAGTGATCTTGCTGGTTACTTCTAGTTCTCACATTCTATAATTCTGATTCTAATAATTTATCCAAAATCCCACTGCATAAAAAAGACAGGAATTTATTTATTAACCTGGTTAGGGAAGAGCTATGCCCATCTCAGTTTATATGTACTTAACTGCACCTTGATAGTTTAGTGCTTCTATAGGTTTTCCATCCTGTTGTGTGGGACAAAAAGACCCTAACTAAAAATTGACTGCTCAGAGACTTCTCTAGGTACAAACAGAAAGTTTCTTTATTTTGGTTCCCACAAGCAGTGGGGGGCGGTCCCTGCTCCAGAGGAGTTGGGGCAGGGAGGCCAATTGTACAGAAGTAAGAAATATAGTTATATAGCCGAGATTACAGAAACACCCCTTCCTTTAACCCACCCAAGCTCCCAGTCAATCTTTAAAGTCATTGGCCAACTCAAAATTTGTCTTTGGTATGCAGGTGGGCCTTTGTGGCACCAGGGTCTTAGATAAGCAATAAATGTTTCAAATAATCTTTTGAGGGGGTATGTTATTAAGCAAGAGGATTAAATATTCCTAAACTACTAAACTATTCATCAAGGTGATCTGGTGTTTTCAGGCATTCCTAGGGGATAGCTAGGGATAGACTTCTTCCAGGCCATTAAGCAATTAGTCAGGTTCACTTCTTATGAAAAGCAATTGAGCAAGGGATCAAAAGGGTTATCTCCAACATTCTGCTGGAAGAGCAAATCTTGCTCTTCTCCCAGAGCTCAATAATTAAACAGAGCCTGAACTACCCAAGGTTATTATTCTGAGAAGTCCTCAGTTTCCCATTTCATTTACTGTTGAACTGTGTTATATTGGAATTGGCAGACCACAATTTTCCAAAAGAACTCTGAGAGATTCCACATAACTAAAATAGGCAGATATCCTCAGCTAGATTGGGCTTGGTCTTAGGAACACTGAAAAAGAAAGGCTATTTTCTTATTGTTTCTGCATCATTGGCAATATCCTATGATACTACAATTCAAACAAATTGTGCTTCTGTTAAAATAGGTGCTTTGCTGTGAAGTTCTTTCCCTAAATCTTTTCCTATTTTAGTGAGGTTCTTCACACATCAAATACCTATTAGGCTCTGGTATGTCTAGTTTGATTTTGAATATTAATGAGCCTGCGTATTGTAATGGGAATCATCTGGAGGCTTTACCTAAATGTTGACTTTATATTATAAACCAAATTAGTGTTCAAATGAGAACACTAAATATTATGTATTTATAACATAGTCTAGTTTTGCAACGTGTGCCTGGGACCTCAAAAAAACATGGACCTTGTGGTTGGTATTGAATCCACTTTATATGTTCAACATATTAAGAATTTTAAACTATTAGTTCATTAAGAGAAAAAACAAAACAAAACAAAGCTATCCCTAATGGCATGCTATCTTCACTGATATGGGGGGAAAAGTCATGGACAGAGGGCTACATGAATATTAATCAGTTCTCAAGTTGAAGTTATAACTTCGGAAATCCTGAGAAATGTCAGGGTTATAGAGTGAAGAAAAAGCACTCATCTCTCTTTTGAGAAATATGATTGAGTAAGAGACTAATAGAAAATCTATAAAAGTCATAGATTGATCCAAGAAACAAGCCAAAGAGGAATTCTTTATACAAAAGTAGGAAAAGATCTACTTTTCCAGAATTTGAAAGACCTTCTCTGGGATTCTGTGATTCTTTCTAGCAATCTATCTGTGTCAGGCTCAGTGTTAAAGTAATTAACACATTTTATTGGAATAGATGGAAATCATTGCTTTTGCTTTCTGAAATGATTGCTTTGCAATGCAGGTCATTGAACTTGGTTTCACACAACTCAATGTGTCATCCATCATAGATAAACTAAAGATTTTCATAATTCTTTGATTGCTTGTAAAATTGTATTTAATTTATCCATCATTAGATAGATAAGAGTTCTCAATCTTGACATTTTGAAGCATTATTTTTTGAAATTTGCTTCTGTAACCTTATTTGTGTTGTAAATATCAGTTCCATTGTTTTTTAAGGATTTTTTATAACAAGGGGAAAAGATTTTGTAAAAGATGAAATCAGAGCATTATAACTACAAAAGAGGTTCTCATCAGTCTTTTGAAAGAATAGAGACAACATTCAAAAGATCTATGTATATTTCATTGCAAGGGCCAATCCTCAAATTATTAGAAATTTATAAAAAGTCTCTGCCTCCTCCCAAATTTTGTTGTTCATTATCTCACTTACTCTTGAATGAGAATCTCTGTTCTTTAGCATAAAAAAGGCTTGAAATAAAATTCATCAGCAATAAATATGAGAGACAACATGAACTCCACAGAAAAATTCAGTGCTATGATTTATTTTTTTCCAAATGTACATTCTACCTTTTTTTCCCCCAGTAACAGGAAAATCCTCTGACTATCACATTCACTTTAGGAAATGCCTTCTGCCAACTATGGGACAGAGAGGAGAGAACATTTGTTATTAGCTATCATTTTGAGATATTCATAAATACTAATGAGCAAATGGTTATGAGTTTTTCCACGACAAATTGGGTATTCCTTGTCTTCAGTGGTGCTGCATTACCAGGTTTCTAGATTGATGTTGATGTTTGTCCTTCAAATATCAAAGGATTAAATTATCCTCCTTTGACCCTGAAAGTGAAACAGAATAACTCATAATAATAACATAATCTCATAAAGATTTATTTAGTACTTAAAAAAAATTGGCTCTGAAATGTCCACTGAATGTTAATACAAATACCATCTTAGTCATTAAACTACATGTGACAAAGCACTGGCCCTGTTATTTTATGCCTTTCTATATTGTGAGCAGGCGATGAATATGATGGATGGGTTTATGCTGTTCTAATACAGTATTAGTCGTGATTAATCAATAATTCTGAAACGATGAAGCGTGACATGAAGTAAACTTTAGAAACATTGTTCAGTAGTTGAGTGTGTCTTGCATATTATCAGTGCTTTTGGAATAGTAGCAATTATAACTCTCATTTCTGAATTCTGATACTTGGGAATCAATTTGTAGTGGAGAATGCCAGGCATATGAGGGGTAGGTATCTGAGACTGGATTTTTTTTTTTTGTGACTCACCTACAATGCATTTTACACATTGAGAGAGGAATGAAAAATGAGGGGAGTAGTGGACACATTTTCAGCTTTATAGTACTCTTCTATGATTGTATTTACAGGCTCAAGATACCTTTGAAAGATGGCATATTATGCTCTCACAGTTTAAGATTTAAACCCATTAAATAAACAAAGGAGTTAGCCGGTGTTTGATATGGTCAGTGGATCCAGATTTGATATCACAGTATTTACTTTGAACCATCTGAAAGATTTCCTAAATTTAGCAAACAAATGTCACATATCACAAAATAGCTATTAAAGAAGTACTTTTATAACCAATATTTGCATAGTGCTTTACATGCATTATCGCATCTTATTATCATAATAACCCAATAACCTTGTGATGTTACTATTATAGTTAATATTGTCCTCATTCGATATTTCCTGTCCAGATCAGGAAACAGATTTGGAAAGAGTGAGAGACTTGTTTAGAGTGGCAAAGATGAAATAGGATTTCCTGATTTCAGATTCGGGTTTTTTTTTTTTAAACCATCTCAAATACTTGTATTCAGTCTTTAATATGGAAGCAAATATTTAAGAGAATGTGAATATATATGAAATGATTCTCTCAGAATAGAGGACCATATACTATAAGATTCACTGAAGGAGAATTTGTGTTCACTTTGTAGAATGAAACATAATAATTAGAACAAGGGAGGACAAAGGCTTTTTTAGAATGCCCTCTTGCAACAATGCAAAGCATGTTTGATATTCCTTAGATTTGACCTTCCACATCTACCCAGGCTGTCTCTCATACCTGAATGCACTTCCCCCTCCCTAGTGACTTTTAGAATACTTAGCTTCCTTCAATTCTTAGCTCATATGCCACTTCCTATGAAAAATCTCAAATTATCTTGCATTTATTTAATCTGCTTGCATATAGTTTTTGTCTGTAGAATATAAATTCCTTGAGGGCAAGTACTTTTAAAGAAATACAAACATATAAATATACATACATACATATATAAATACATTTAAAAATAAAGTAATACAAAAAATTTTAAATAATACAAAAATATCCCCAGTACCTATTACAGTGCCTTGTACATAGTAGGCACTTAATAAATGTCTTCATACTGAATTGAATTGATAAGTAACTCAGAAGTCAATCCAATCTTTAAGGACCAACAAATGGTCATCTTGACACAGTAGATGATTGACTAAGGGGTGGGGAGAGGGAGGAGGGCAGACTTTTGGGGTCTCCAAGAAGAGCTTTGAGCTAATCCCTGAAATCTTCCCCAGACCTCAAAACTTAATTCTTTTAGTATAAGATTTGATCCTTTTAGAATTTTATTGCTTTTCAGCAGTATTGACTTTTAAGTTATTATCATTTGTGTGAATGAGTTTCAGACAATTTACTGAGAGTGAATTTTGACAGTAGAATTTGAAAAGAGCCCTAAAAGGGGTGAGGGTTGGGGGCATAGAGTGGATAAAGGGGAGCTGGGAGGCCAGCGCACCAAAGACAGTAAGTCTTAATTTTGTCTTCCACACACAGTTACCAGTTGGTTGGTGTAAAAGTCTTGTCCTTTCTCTGCATACTCATTAGGCAGCTTTGTTCTTATTTCTAAGGCCCAGGGCCCAGCTTTGCATCTATAAACACATTGGATTGCCTAAGCCAACAATTTTGATTACAAATTATGGGCTTTAAAAGAAATTTTATGTCTGTAGACTGTTATTCGTTTGGTTTTAAATCCTCTTCATTGCATATTAAAAACATAGAGCAAACAATGCATCTGTTTTTTGTTTGTTTGGAATAATATATTTCTTCTAAGCTCTATAAGAGAAAAGTGGTACTCAAGAATATATGAGGTTTGTATTCATTATGTGGACAACTTTGAAGATGACCATACAGCAATTTCACAATGAGATAACAAAGTCTTTCCTTCCCTTCCCTCTCCATGCTGCACCATCTTACTCCATTTTTCAGAAGTTGATCTGAAGTTGCTGCTTATTTTACTGGAAACTGAGTTTCATGAGAGTCCTGAATTATGGGGACCTTTACTTTTAAGTGTGAAGAAAGGGAGCCATAACTACAGTTTATGACAAGCAGGATTACTATAAAAGATTATTATATAATTGTTAATCACTGAATGATAGTCTAGCAAAAACTTAACTCTGTTCATTGCATCTTCCATTATCTCCAGCAGTAAAATTCAAGACATAATACAAAAATAAAATACCAAAAGCCATTTCTTGGCAAGAGGATTTTTTAAGAATTGCAAACTATAAACCAAATGCAAGTTTTTTTCAAATCAGAGAAATGCAAATCAAAACAACTTTTTGATTTCACCTCATACTTAGTAAAGATGATAAAAGGTGGAAATAATGTTGGAGGTGGCTATGAAAAGGCATGTTAATATGCTGCTTTTGAAGCTATGAATTGAGCCAATTCTGGAGATCCTTGGAATTAAGTGATTAAAATGCCCCAAACTTTTGACCCAGAGATCCTCCGGCTAGGCATATACTCCAAGAAGGTTAAAAAAAAGTCCCAGATACACTGAATTATTTACTATGGCTTTTTTTTTTAGTAGCAAAGAATTGTAAACAAAGTAGATGCCTAACTATTGTGTATTTGTATATTGTGTAATGACTGCACAAATTGTGTTACATGAATATAATGAGATTATTATTGAAGTGAATAAATTAATGAATATAAAATACAAAGAAACATGGGAAGATTTATGTGAATTAACAGAATAAAGAACAGATCCAAAAAATAATATATATGTATATCTAATGATTACAACAGGGTAAATGGAAAGAAAAAAAATTTTTTTACCGCAATGCTTTATAGTTATAAGCACCAACCCTGACTCTGAAAAAAAGAATTAGGAGACTCCATCTTCTTCCCTTCTATTCAGAGATGTAAGATTGGGTGTGGAAACATACATATTCAGACTACATTAACTGCAGAAGTACTTTCTCTTCTCTCTCTGTCTCTCTCAGTGTGTGTCTCTGTCTTTCTGTGTGTCTCTCTGTCTCTGTCACTTTCTGTCTCTGGCTCTCTCTATTTCCGTCTCTCTGTCTCTTTCTTTCCTTTATTACAAAGGATGACTCTCTGGCTAGTTTGGAAGGAGGGATATAAATGAAAGTATCAAAAACATTTTTCAGCCCTCTTCACCCCGCCAAAGAATATGAGGCTATCTTCTAGGGAAAGAACAAAAGTTTTGATAAGACAAAGTTCATTCTTTGATTCATTGTCTCTGAATAGATGTATTTGGGGCTTGATATTACAGCATACCGAATCTACAGCATAAATTGTCCCCATGAATTTATTAATTATATATATATATGTATATATATATATATATACATATATATAGCTATAGCTATATATGCTCTACAAACAATCATTTTGGTCCAAATGGTTATACTTCATTGCAGAGAAATCATCCATAAGACTTGTTCTGCTATCACTCATATCCATAACAGAAAATTTTGGATTTTTTTTTCTGAGGCAGTTGGGGTTAAGTGACTTGCCCAGGGTCACACAGCTAGGAAGTGTTAAGTGTCTGAGGTCAGATTTGAACTCAGGTCCTCCTGATTCAAGGACTGGTGCTCTATCCACTGCACCACCTAGCTGCTTCAAAAATCTTGGAATGTTAATTTAAACTGTGCTTTGGAATCATTTGATAATTTGCCAGAAAAACTTAAAATATGAAGATTTTTACAGCTCTGATACTTCTAAGAATATAATAGAATGAGATAATCACATACATAAGAGTACAAGTATGTAATAATGGGCTATGTGATAAAGCATATCATTGAAAATCAAGAGAAATAGAACAGAATAAAAGCTACAGTGTAGCTTTTTGTTTGTTTGTTTGTTGTTTTTAAGAGATTTTTTTTTTGCTTCAATGTTACATTTGAGTCCAGTGGAGAAAAGGTTGACTTTGAAGTTAGAAAGATCTGGATTTTAGTTTTACTTTTAATGTATTCTGCCCATATGATTAGGGAAGTCCCTTAACTTTTTAGTATCCTTGGCAACTCTTTTAATCTTATAGTTGAATTACTGATTTGTCTCATGAGTAGTACATAGCCAATAAGTTTCAAGTCTATGCCCCCCCCCAAATTATTAGCAATTCCTTTTATATGCTATAGGGAAAAAAGGAAGCATTTATAAAATATACTACATGCCAGGATCTTTGCTAAATTCTTTACAGTATTATTTCATATCAAATAAAACTGTAGATTGAGTCCGTGTGACTTTTCTTAGCTAGTCAATGAGTGCTGGATACTTTCGACTTGTGATATTGTGATGAGTAAAAAGGCGAGTGCAAAAAATAAAGTATAATTTGTAGTGTCCACCTGTACCAAGTTTTAGAGGCAACAACAACAACAAAACTCATTAACTTTTGTGTGCAAGAAAGAATCTGTCTTGGTAAGGTCCTCTTGTCACCAAATGTCATGTTTATATTTTTCCAGAAGATGGCACTACTGCTTAAGAAATGAAAAGAAAAAAAAATCTAATTAAAATTCAAAACAGAAAATAAATTCCTGGATATTAGCTTACTTGTGAGTTTGATGGTCCCATAAAAAATGAGAGGATAGGGGCAGCTAGGTGGCGTAGTGGATAGAGCACCAGCCCTGAAGTCAGGAGGACCTGAGTTCAAATCTGGTCTCAGATACTTCCTAGCTGTGTGACCCTGGGCAAGTCACTTAACCCCAATTGCCTCAACAAAAAGCAAAAAAACAAAAAGAAAGTCAAAAAATGAGAGGATAATTTTGGTTCTTAAAAGATGGCTCAGGAATGAAATGTGAAGGATGCAGATGTAAACCTGAAGTGTTTAGCTGCCTTCTATTGCTACTAATGAATTTATGTACTTAGTCCCCATTAGGGAAGTTAGGAGTCACTTCTAAACCAATGACCTATTTATTATTTACCTTTAATATGCAGGTAGGTGACACACAGGTTAGAGGGCTGGGACTGGAGTCAGGAGGACTCATTTTCCTGAGTTCAAATCTAGACTCAGACACTTACTCTGTGACCCTGTCACTTAACTCTGCCTCAGTTTCCTCATCTGTAAAATAAGCAGGAGAAGGAAATGGCAAATCTCTCTAGTATTCTACTAATAAAAACCCAAACGTGGTCATGAAGAGTCAAACATGACTGAAAATGACTGAAAGTAACAGAGAACTCTAGCCTTAAAGCATTGGGATTGACCATGAGTTGCATTGCCAAAGAAAGTTGAGGAATTATAATTTCTTGCCTGGAAAATGAAATAATACAAAAATAGCAGTTTCCATCTCTGATATCCTAGGATTCTAACAGAATGAATATCTCTCAGAGTTACTCTACTGACTAACCAAACTAGTACAGAATTGATTGAAAGAGTAGGTAGCAGTTACGGAACTGACATTAACAACAGGTCATTAGTTAAATCAATTTTAATTTTTACTGATGCTTTCTGCTTTTGCATAATTTTCAGTTTCCAATATATGCTGACCTCCATTTCCTAGTTAGTGAACCATCATTGATAACAAAGAATAAAAAAGGGGGGGGTGAAGCAATTTAGCAAAACTAATCTGGCTGTATATCAATAGGCACTCACCATAGTATCTGTGATGTGCCACATCCATAGTTTTCCACCTTTACAAAAAAGAGCAGGAGGTACTCTTTCCTCTTTGGGGAAAAGTTTACTTATTATAATAGTGAGCACTTTAAAGTTTGTAAAGTATTACACATTTTTTCTTTCCATTCTCGATATTATTTTCCTATTATTTGCCACAAAAACTTGAAATATGAAGATTTTTACAGCTCTGATACTTCTAAGAATATCCTAGTTCTGTTTATCTCACTTTCTATTAGGTCATAAAAGTTTTTCCAAGATTTTCTATATTCGATAATTTAATAATGGACATTTCTAGCTTTGATATTCTTGAAGGGTTCATTTCTAGTAGTGCGATCTCTTAATCAAAGAATGTGGATATTTTAATCACTTTTTGGGTAAAATTTCAAATGGCTTTCCAGAATGGTTACATTACTTCCACCAGCAATGTATTAATGCACTTATCTTTCCACTGTCTCTTATTCATTGTCATTTTTATCTAGGAGACTTATCCTAACAAATACATGAATTCTTTTTGACTTCTCTGGGAGACTTATCCTAACAAATATACAAATTCTTTTTGACTTCTCTGGGTCTGCTTTTGATATTTTTGATATCTTATTATGAATCAGGGAAATTTATAGGAGATTGCCAGACTTACCTTTTAAAAACTGATCATCTTCCTTCATGGAAATTTATAGTAAGATGTTTCTTGAAAGATGATTTGCAGCAGACTTTTTCTCTTGTGTTCTTATTTTTATGCTTTAGTATATATTTACAAATAGAAATAAAGGGCAACATTGGTAGAATTGGTCAATCAACTGAAATAAATATTCAGCTTGATGGCCCCAAGTATAAATCTAAATACAAGCTCCTCAAATAAAATTTCTTGAAGGTCTTCCTCATCTGCTGGGAAAGGAATCACTTGCCCAAAATCACACAGTAAATGTTCCATCTTGGATTTGGATTCAGATCCTTCTGCCTCCAGGGCTGAAACTCTTATCTATTGTGCCATCTAGCTATCCTCTATTGAGTGATAGTAAATAACAATAATAATAGTGTATATTATTCTATCAATATTTAATTAAAATTTAGCATTTAAAGTTTGCTAAGTGCTTTACAAATACTATCTCATTTTATCAGTACAAAATCCTTATGAGATTAGGTGCTATTATTATTCCCATTTTACAGATGAAGAAACTAAGGCATACAGAGCTTAAGTGGCTTATTCTCCAAGGCCACATTAGATTTCAGGTCAAGGTCCAGTGCTCTTCACTGTACTATTAAATAAATGCTAGCTATTATTGTCAGGACCACCGTCCATCATTATAATATGTTGTTGTTTAATCATTTCAGTCATGTCTGACTTTCTGTGAGCCCGTTTAAAGGTTTTCTTGGCAGAGATGCTGGAGCCATTTACCATTTCAGGGTTCTCTGGCTCATTTTACAAATGGGGAGACTGAGGCAAGCAAGGTGAAATGCCTTGTCCAGCATCACACAATTACCAAATGTCTGAGGCTGGATTTGAACTCAGTTACTCCTGACTCTAGACCCAGAGCTCTCTACCCCCTAATTGTCCCTTCTTATTTATTTTTCAAAGGAAAATGTCAAATGCATTTAAATCCTGTCTAGATAACCACTAAGATCCCTTGCATCTCTGAAGCTTTGCTCTTAGGTTAATAATTAAGCTGTTTTCTTTCCTATCCAAGCATAGTGGTCTGGAACACACTGTTGGTGGCTACAAACCATCCAGTTTCCAGCCACCCTCACTCTCCTGTGGCTAGGGCTTTCTTAAGGTTCCATCTTATCTGGCTTAATTCTCTTCCCACTGGTGGTACTTTCTTGTGAATTCTTGTATGGAAATGAGTCTATACCTTGTGAAGAGTTAACCTGCTTGTGATGCAAAGGGAGGCTAAATATACAGTGACAAAGGAGTATTTTCTGGGCCCAAGGAACAATGAATCCTTTATAGAAATCATGCAAAAACATTCCATTTGGAAACAATCCTGCCTGCCCATCCCACTCTCTCATACTACAGTTTTCTCTCCAGGAACAAACCTCTCTCCAAGGACTGTACATAAACTATAATCAAGCAACTAGCTAGTTTCTCCTAAAGATTGTGGTCCTAAAATTCTTGAAATGAACAAGAAGGGTTGTTCTTCTCCTCATCCCCTACCTAAAATCATTATTTTTTTTTGACATGGAAAAAAAAAGATTAGCTAGTTTCTCCTAAAGATTGTAGTCTGAACAAAAAGGGTTCTTCTTCTCCTTGTTCCCAGCCTAAAATCATTTTTTTTGACATGAAATAAAAGATTAGCTAATTTCTCCTAAATATTGTAGTCCTAACAAAAAGGGTTCTTCTTCTCTTTGTCCCCAGCCTAAAATCATTATTTTTTTTTGACATGAAATAAAAGATTAGCTAATTTCTCGTAAAGATTATGGTCCTAACAAAAGGGTTCCTTCTTCTCCTTGTCCCCAGCCTAAAATTATCATCATTATTTTTTTTTGAAGTGAAAGATTGTTTCTCCTAAAGATTGTGGTCCTAAAATTCTCGAAATGAATAAAACGTGTTCTCCTCGTTCCCCACCTAAAATCATCATCATTATTATTTTTGACATGTAAGAAAAGGAGTTAAGTTGTGAATCAATGTCTGGGCTCATGGATGCACTATGAATAGTAAGCAAATTAGGCAAAATGATGCATTTAGTCTACATAACAGTCAGTCTGCCCCCAGAATCTTTGTATTGTCACCAACTTTATTCTCCTTGCCTCTGGATGTCATTCTTGCCTATAATTTGAGTTTGCAATATTATTATCCCCCTGCTTTCTATTATTAGAAACCCTAATGGGGAGGAGGAGAAGGCCCTTGGTTTTAGGAGAATTCTCTTTGCTCGTGCTGTCTATTCCTCATTTCATGTCATAATTGCACCTGACATCAGAACCTTTTCCACGGCAAGCCCATGCAATGTCATGGCCAAATGATTTTGACTTCAATGCCAGATTTAACTTCAAACTTCATTTGTTGGGTGAATGGTTGGAATCAAAGTGGCAGCCTTGTTCTTTCCATCTCAGAGATGGGGAAGGAGATAGAGAAAGGATGAAAGAAAGAAAAAAACAATCAGAATGGTTTTCTGTAAATAAGATGCTTTCCCAAGTTTTTCTTCAGGAGTGGGCTGTACAAAATGACTAAAACTTTAAGGCAGCCCTCATGTGTCAATCTGTCAATGCACAGGGTGGGAGTTAATGAAGTTGTTTTGGAGATGCTGCTCAGGACAAGACAGGGCATTTGTAGAGAGGAAATTTGCCTCCCTCTCATTGCCCAGAAGTAGTCTGTTAAATCACAGGCACTGCCTCCTGCAGATCCACAAAACTACTCATTTGCTCTGTCCAATAGTGCTGACGTGGCAGGGATGTACTACACTAGGCTGTGGGCAATGTGTTTGCTCAAAATTCTGAGAGAAAGAAATGAGAAAGCACCCATACTCATGTGTGGTGGCTCATCTGGGCTGTGGCTAGTTTCTTGAGATCTACCAGAGCTTTAGGGGAAATCACTGATGCTCCATGAAGGAAAAAGGATGCTCTCTCTTCTTACAGTAGCACCAGAACCTGAGTGACCCCAGCTCCATTGTTAACATTAGGCCATAAATGATTGAAATTTAAAATTGCAAAATCTAGTACTGTACCATGTACTTGGTTAGGTACAAAATTTAGCACTGAGTGTGGGTATTGTGTGTGAGGTGGATGTTCTTCCTAGAGGGAGAGAAATATAGAGATTGTGGGACTCATGTATCTGATCAGCAACTTTTCTGCCCATATATAAAAGTTCTAGAGGCTACTTTGTACTTGACACACACTGGACAGAGTATTGGAAATTGATGACCATGTCTTCTTCACCTCTGAAAGTCAGGTTTCTCCATTCTGGGGGACCCTCGGCCCTGCCCTTAATGCTTTCCAAGTTACAAAGTAAAAAACAACACACATAAAGTCATTAGAACAGCATTATAATTTCCATTTTAGGTATGGGAAAATTAAGGCCCCCAGAGGTTTTTGATAATTATAACACATAACATTTATATAGTGCTTTAAAGTTTATAAAATACTTTTCATACATTATAAATGGATTGTGAGGCAGGCTGAATAGATATTATGACCCCCATGTTAGATATGAAAAAGCAGAGATGTTGACTAATATTCCTAGTTATACAGCTGTTAAGTGGAGGAGATGGGACTGGAACCTAGGCCCTTTAGTTTCAAAAGCCACACTGTTCTTTCATGTCCCAAACTCAAGGAGGTAGAAGACAAAAGATAGTCACCAAATCACAGGGTGACTGGTTTTCTGCCACACAGTATATCACAGGATTTTTTTTAGGGAAATCCTAAATCCCTTCCATAAAATCGCAGGTGGCCTCCGCTTCAATTAGGGATAACTCATTACAAACCTAGGGAATCCATTCTACCTACCCTAAGAGACAGCTTTAATTGTTAGGAAATTTTTCTTTACATTTTAAGCTGAAATTCACCCCTCTGTAATTTTTATATTGCTTTTAGTTTTCTCTTGCAGACCGAACAAGCCTAATGCTTTTTCAACATGACAACCATTCAAATACTTAAAGACCTTTTTTGACCATCTCCACCTCATTGGAAACTTGAAATCCACCCCTGGGTCGCTGGCTCTGATAGGTGAGCTTTGGACTTATCTTGTAGGGCCCAGGTCTCCACATTTTCTTATCAGCTCACTTGGGGATCCCCTCCTCCCCTTTTTCTGCTCTCCTGTTTTCAGGTCCTCTTGGTGTCTTTCCCCATTATAATTTATGCTTCCTCAAGCTGTCTTGCTTGCTTACATGGTTTTCCCTAGGACTTAGAAAAATGACTAGCATATAATAAATGCTTAATTAATGCTCTTTCCTCTCTCCCTCCCCCCTCTCTTCCTCTCTTCCTTCTCTCCTTCACTCCTTCCCTTCCTTCTTTCCTTCCTCCTTCCCTTCCCTCCTTCCCTTCCTTCTTTCCTTCCCTTTTCCCCTTCCTTCCTTCCTTCCCTCCTTCCCTTCCCTTCCTTTCTTCCTTTCCTCCTTCCCTTCCTTCTTCCCTTTCCTCTTTCCTTTCTTCCTCTCCCCTCCCTTCCCTCCTTTCACCCTTCCTTCCCTCCCTCCCTTCCCTCCTTTCACCCTTC
>JAJPUD010000173.1:104559-128983 GCA_023553655.1 Myrmecobius fasciatus
TGCCTTCCTTCCTTCCTTCCTTCCTTCCTTCCTTCCTTCCTTCCTTCCTTCCTTCCTTCCTTCCTTCCTTCTTTCCTTCCCTTCTTTCTCTCCTCTTTCCTTTTCTTCATTCACATTACTAGTTTCCTAACTGACTCTTATGTTTTATGGTAGCCAGGGTTCTTGTGACCTGGTCACATACCTCTGGACCTGATCCATTTTACCAATAGCCTTCTTAAAATGATGTTCCTATAACTACATATTCTAGCGGTGCTCTGGCTAGGGTACCTCTCTCATTTTGAACATTATTTTCCCATGAAGAAAGCCTAATATGAAATTATTTTGGGGGGCCTATTCTGTCATACTGTTGACTCATATGGAGTTCACAGCTCATTAAAATCTTCAGCTCTTATTCATACAAAGTGGTACAGCCGTGTCTCCTCCATCCTACACTTTTGTGATTAATTCCTTGAGCTCAAGTGTGGGCTTTCACATTTAAAAAGTGTTTTAGACTTGTGGTATCTTTGTTTTTAGGGTACTCCCAGTGAGGAAACTTCCTCTACAATAGAGATCAATAACTACTACAACTTACAGATTTAAGGGCTTGCCTGGGGGCACCGAGGGACTCAATAATTTGCCAAGGTGCCCACAGCTGGAATATACCAGAGGTGGGTTTTGAACACAGCATCGAGTTCCTCCTGATTCTGAAGCCAGACTTCTATACTCTGTGTGTGATGGGGACCCCTATTTTGCCCTCCCCTCAGTCAGAAAGTTTTTCCGATTCTCTTTTTTTCTCTTTGTTATGACTACTAATTATGAGTCTCACTTTCGATACTATTTCCTTCTGTGGTGATTTCTGACTTGTAGAGCTTTTGCTTGAGCTGTGGATTTGAGTCTAGGGTCACACTGAGAAACTTCACCATCATGGGCAACACCATTGGTCAATGCAGGACAACACAATAGAAAGGTCACTAGTTGCCTGCTGTAACATCATGTCTCTCATGCACTACCTCATGAGCTAGAGTTAAAACCCATGGATGGTTCTTTTTTTCTGGAGGGAATGACTACAAAATAGTGGTAAAAGACTAGTTCTAAATATAACATCTGGGCAAAGATAGGTAGGTGAGATAGAAAGGTGACTGCCATATTTAAATTGAGCAGTTTTGGGCAGTAATTGCTTCAACAGTCACTAAGCAACACTGGACATGGTACAACCAAATGGCCATGATTTACAAGACTGCACAGTGACTTCCAATGCACAGAGGACTTTTTTGGGATGGGGGGAGTTGCAATTAACAGAGTAAGTCAGACACCAGTTCCAGCTTTAACAGGATTGTCCTTGAAGATCCCTTGCCATGGATCTCTAGAAGCAATGGCCATCATTTCTGATTTGTCGGAGAGAAAGGCTGTGGTTTGGACTTCCATGTTTGTGGTCCTCAGCCTGGCTGCAAAGGGCAGCTCGTGGGTTAGAAGTAAAGTTCTCTCTAATCCTAATGGAACTGCTTTGCTATCTGAGTGTTCCTTATCCTCTCCCCTCAACTGCTGTGGAAATTTATGGAGCCACAGCCCCCCAGCCCATTCCCTTATTAAAATCTAGACCAAGAGCAAAGAGGCTTCCCTCAGGCTCGATTTGACCCCCCACCCTCACCTCCAAAACACACACTAATTGGCTTTGGGAGACTTTGGAGAAATTTCCCCCTTCCATGATGTGTTATTCTAATTCTTAATTCACTAAATCCCTTCCCAACTGGTCTCACTTTTAATAATTAAAAACTCAATTAAATCAGATCTATAAACACAGGCAGTGTGTGGCTTTTGTTTCATTTGGAGCCTGACTGGAGTGAGGGGAAGACAAGTTTATAGGGTTTTCTGGGAGGAGCCAGAGAGGCTCATTAACCAGGGAAAGCATCACTGACTCCAAGCTGGCCTTCCTGAGCCCACGGCACTAATCAAGACCAGATTCAGCCTGACATGAAACTAGTGTTGACAGGCGACTAAGCGGGCAATGGAATGTAAGAAACTTGGAGCTGAGCAGCTGGAGGCTTGAAGCTTTGGGAGAGCCCAGTTCTGAAATGTAATTTCAGCTCTGTTTCTCCATTTCCAGGTGATGGGAGCCCAGCTCAGGCCTTTGGTCCTCAGGAAAGGTACATTGAGTCTCCTGGTTCTTTCTAGTCCCTGGTAGTTGCTTAGAAGCACATTCTTGATGGTTAGATTGGTAAGAAAATGTATTTAGTGAGGAAGCAAACATGGCGGCATGAAAAGAGTATCAGACTTGGAAGCAGAATTCAGTTCTTGAGTTCTGCCTGCCATATATTTATTATTTGATCCCTAATTTCCCCTCCAGGGCTAACATTCTGGGATTTTGATTTTATATTTATATTTGTGGCTTCCTTGAGTTGCCAGAAAAGTTGGTAGGGGAAAAAAAAGTGAGTATTGTAAGGGGATAGGTCTCAGTTATGTGATTTTCAAGACTTGACTTTAATGTATATCAGTTCCAGATCACTACACTTGAAGCTTCTCTTGGGAGGTAAGACATTTAGGAAAGTGACCTTGACAGAAACAAAGAGAAATGGTGTTAGTTTGTGGACACCAGTAGGGAACAGCTGACATTTGTTACCATGGAAAGAACACTTGATGGCAAGATGCCGGGATTGTGTAACCTTCTTAGCTCTTGTGTTCCCAGGACCTTTGTCCCCCAGGAAGAGTGAGGGAAGGGGTAAGAAGCCTCACCTGAGCTTTGGAGGCCATGGTAGACTTATGTCTTTGATGTAATGCTACCTAGGTGAGGTTTGTCTGTGGCATAGAATGGAGTGTCTCCTAATTTCACTGATGGGGGTGGTTGAAACAGCACTGGGCTGGGAGTTTCAAGTCCTGGATTCTTCTGCTAACTAGCTGTGTGACCTTGGGCAAGAGCTATTTAACTGCCCTGGCCCTCATTCTTCTTCTGTAAAGTGACAAGAATATTAAGTACCCAACTTATCATCCATTTTTATTCAATCACCAAATATTTATTGAGCACTTTGTCTATGTAGGAACCAGCCGTTGTTATGAGGCTCAAATGAAAAGATACACTATAGGAAAAATATATATGTATATAGCATATTTTAGACTATTAAGGCTACGATAAGACTTTTGGTTCATCTTGGAGATGAAAACTCTTTTCCAAGGGCAAGGAATTGCTAGCATTAGGTGTCCTCCATATGGAATCTGCTCCCCATTTCTTTGCCTAGGCTCCATTTTTTTCTCAGCTCAGTTCATAGAATCACCTCATGAATTCTTTGATTTATTAATTACTCCCAATACAGAGGCTGCTGGAAAAAAATACACATTTATGTCATCTTGGTATATCCCCAATGGCATTCCTGGGCCAAGCAAACACCTGCTTACATGTTTCTTCTTTGCAGAGAGAAGTACAAGTATGAGCAGATGGGTAGCCAGGTCCGGTCCCCTGATACTCACTTAGGATGTTCTAGCAGGAGGGCCTTGGTTGATCTCAACTGCTGTGAAATTTCACTGGGAGAAAAATCATCTCCATGGTAACCAGGGCCAAAGCTGATTAGTGCTTTTTGGATCAACATCCACAGAGATTGGAAGTAAATGAGTTTAAAGCTTGTGAAGACCACAGGGTAAGAGTTGGCTAGCTGCCTTTCATTCTCACTGATTACACACGTGAAGGGAATGCCTTCAAACTGTAGTTCAGAGGCCAAGGTTAGAGATAATAAAGAATTTTTCTGATCGTTGGGAATAATTCTGGAACAAGGCTGTAGAATCCTCTTCTCTGGTGGTCTTTAGGCCAGACAGATTCTCATCTGTGCAGAAGAACTTAGGAGGACAGAGTTGGGCCATCAAATGGCATTGTATGAGTCATTTGGCTCTGACATAGCCCCAAACAGAAGGCTCATCACGGAGTCAGACAGACAGGACCTCCATCTTCTTATGCAAGTAGCAGGGCTACCTTCACCTTTTGCTGTTGTTGGGGCTTGTCCCGAATCTTTGTGACCCCATTTGAGGTTTTCTTGGCAGAGATACTGATGTTTAGCTTGCCATTTCCTTCTCCAGCTCATTTTACAGATGAGGAAACTGAGACAAACAGATTTAAGTGACTTGTTCAGGATCACACAGCTAAGAAGCGTCTGAGGCCGGATTTGAAATCAGGAAGATGAATTCTCCTGACTCCAGGCCCACTTCTTTGTATATTGTGCCACCTAGCTGTGTTTATACTTTTAAAATTTCATTCTATTATCATTTGATTTCTAGCTTAAATGTTTTTCCCCGTGATAATTTGTATTATTGCTCACATGTATAGTACCCTGTACTCTCCAGATAATTTGTATTATTACTCACATGTTTGGTACCCTGTACCCTCCAGATAATTTGTATTGTTACTCACATGTATAGTACCCTGTACCCTCCAGTGAGGGTGCAGAATGACCCGGCAAGGGGCTTTTTATCTTGGGGAGAGGTGCTTGTTTAGAAATTTTCTAGATTTCTCTAGCTCTGCAACCAAGACAGAGAAGCTGCAAGGTTTCTTTTATCACCCACTTGTACTACTATCCCCAAATGCTAAATCTATTTCCAGAGAGTTGCCCTCTCTTAAAGGGAATGCCTCCAAACTTTGGTGTTAGAGATCAAGGTAGCTATAACAAGGAACTTTCTGATCCTTAGAATTAATTCTGGATAGGTACTTTGACCTTTGTACTTTTTATTTCATTGAATTGAAAGTTATAACAGACATAATCTTGAACAGTCTGAGCCAAGGTTATATGGATAACTGATAAAGGGAGTTTTGTGACCAACTTGAGAAACTCTAGGGTGATGAGACTTGTTTGGGATTTTGCTTGTACCTTCCTATGAATGGTACCTCTTGTAGAATGGATTTCATCAATGCCACAAACTTTAACCCTTGTCTCTTCCATTAGACTGGAAGCTCCTTGAGGGCAAAGAAAATTTAATTTTTGTCTTTGTATTCCCAGTTTTTAATTTAATACATTTAATAAATACTTGTTGATTGCTTAATTGATTTTTTGTGGGAGGAGTAACTCATTGTATATCCCTTTTATAGGTGGTTCCTCCCACAAGCATTTGAGCCACAAGGGATGAAGCCAACAAATTCGGCTGCCATCAGTGAAACTCATCTTCCCCTAGGCCCCAAGGATTGTACCTACACCCTCCACAGAAAGGTATAATCAAAATCCCAAAAAAAGGCTTATTGATCATGGCTCATTGAAGAAATGAGGGAACTGCCTTGATTAACTGAATGCATATGGAATTTTATCTGAACCAAGTTAAAGGGAAAAATAAACCCAAACCACTCAAGCCAACACTTTTTCAATATATGCACAAGAATACACAAGAACATGTAATTTAATCGGTGGGTACTGTTTCTACCAAACCCCCTCCATGACCTAGTAGATGGTCTGCAGGAATTGCTGTGGTTGAAAAATTTATTTTTCTGTGGTCAGCCCCATGATGGCCCCTTCCAAATTTAGGCAGTCTGGTCCTTATGTGACAGATATACAATCTTTTGGCAGGCTCATACTCAAAGACTTTTTATTTTTTATTATTTTTATTATTATATGTTTTCAATTACCAAGAGTTTGGTTTTCCCTTATCTACTTCTTCTATCCACTTTAAAAAAGGTAGAAATAAAGAAGAAAAAAAAAGAACCTTCATATCCCATGAGCCCAGTCAAGCATAACAAATTCTCACATTGATCATATCCAAAAATGCCTTTCTTATTGGTTCTTATTTCTTATTGGTCTATCATCTCTCTGGCATCAGTGGGCAACATTCTTCCTTATAAGTTCTACGGAATCGTGATTAATCATTTAATTAATCAGAATCTCTAAGATGCTCTGAATGACTCATTTAAAAAATAATGTTAAAGTAGGGATTATTCTTCTGGTTTTGCTTATCAAAATTTTTATTTCAAGGCAGGGCCTTACAGAAATTGTGGTCCGTTGACATGGTCTCTGAGAATTCAGGGGTCACTTTCTGTATCACAGTGTGCAGTGTGAGAGGTGGTGTTTAGTGGTGACACTAAGAGAGTCCACAATTACTTTGTGGAAAACATATTAAGGAAACATTAAGTCCATCCCACGCTCCAAAAGCAGATGTCAACAACTTTAGCTTTAGGTTACCAAGAGCAGCCTTTTTGTTGCTCAGTAACTCTAGAGAAACTATGACTCCATTTACCACAATTTCCAAGGCTCTGGTTCATCCAAATATTACTCATATATGTAGCTAATGGGAAATAAAAATAATAGGAGCTTTAATGGGGAAAAACATTAACTATATACTGTACTTGACCCTATTCCAGAAAACTCAGGGACATTGGGAGGGAAAATATTCATACCATCTCTCCCCTCAAAGTGGCTCATACCACATGACTGAGCTTCTGTTTTCTTCTTTGGACAAACCTTGTGTAATCTTACTGGAAATCTTTAAAGAAAATACATCCTAATACCCACAATCTGGGAAAATGAGCTAGAAACTTTAGTTTTGCACTAGTTATTTTTCCCCTAGTTCTAAGGAAATACTCAGGATTAACTTTATTGCCTCAACCCTTCCTTGTCTCCTTATGAGTTCCTTGGAATATTAAAAAAAAAAAAAACAACTTTGCATCCTTCCAGGGCAAGGATCCCAAATACTAGAGGTCCTGGAAACCCAAAGACAAGGCTGTGTGTGCACCAAAAGGCTGAGTGCTGGCTAGCCCCCATCACCCCTGACTTGAGGAGGCCAGTCTGGTGAAGAGAGAGTCCTTATCTTCTGTAGGGGGGGGGGGGTCTAGGCCATGACTTCTCACATTCTGTTTCCCAACTTTTTAGAAATTACTTTCCTTCCCACAGTCTGTGGTCCCAGCAGACTGTTCCTCATACACAATATTCCATTTCTGGTCTCCATGCTTTTGCATTGGCTTTCCCCATGCCCAAAGTGTTCTCTCTTCATTTTTCCCTCTTGGAATCCTATTTCCTTTAGGTTTAAATTCAAGCACCAACTCCTACATGAAGCCTTCCCTGATCCCATGTGCTGGTGTGCTCCTTCACTCCTCTGTAGAGAACTACCTTGTATTTTTTCTCTTTCTATTTATATATCCTGCACATGCTGATATATGTACATATATATATGTAGATAGATATAGATATTTAAAAATTGTGCGTGTGTGTGTGTCTTTCCCATTAGAGTGAAAGCTCCTCAGATTGTTTCATTCTTTGTATTTTTATTCCAAGTACTTAGCACAGTGCATACCTCATGGAAGGAGGTACAATAAATGTTTGATTGATTGACCAATTACAGCTTCTAATTCATCTGAGAACCTCAGCTGAAGTGCTATTTTTCCCCATAAGAGGAAGTTTGTATTTTTTTAAACTATATTTCTTTTAACTTACGACTTGGAAGCTTAAGCTTCATTTGTTTCAGAAAATCAGGTCCTTTATACTTGTTTTTGTCAAGTTGTTCAGTTGTGTCCACCTCTTCATGACCCCATGGATGTTGTTTGGGAGTTTTCTTGGCAAAGATATTGGAGTGGTTTATGATTTCCTTCTCCAATTTTCCCCTATTTTACAGATAAGGAACTGAGGCAAATAGGGGTTAAGTGATTTGCCCAGGATCACAGAGCTAGTAAATGTCTGAGATCAAATTTAAGCTCAGATATTCCTGACCTCAGACCCAGCGCCCCATTCACTGCACCACCTATCTTCCTGACCTAGGGCTAAAAAACCTTTTAAGTCCCAATAGGGATGATGGGATCCTGATGACTAATTTTAGAGGATTCTATAAAACAAAACAAAACAAAACAAAACAACAAACCCAAGAATTTTGAAGACTTCAGTTGTTTGGTTTCCCTTGTGATCAGAGAATTTGAGGTTCCCATACAAATGAAAAAGAAGGGATTTGGAAAGGCAAAAAACAAAATTTCCCAGGTAGAATTCTATCAGAGCTTCAGTTATATCAATTCTTCCTCTCATATTTATGCATTTGTTATATATCTCTGGCTGTCAATTAATTGTAGTCTTTGAGATTAATGTTAACATTAGCCCATTCTTACTATGTGAGGATGAGTAATTTGTCCACTGTGGAAGCATTTGTAACTCTATGGGCAAAAAAATCAACCAACAGAACCCGACAGAGTCGAAATGTTATTGTCTTCTTCCCCATCTATAATTACATTTGAGATCTCAATAATGACCTTGTTTAAACTTCTTCAATTCCCTCATTAAATGGATTCATGACATATCTCTGAACTAAACTAAGTTTTAGCAAAGCAGAGCTTTTTATCTAAAATTTGTATTGTGACAGTAGGTAGAGAACATGGTCCATGGAGTCAGTCAACTGATGCAGCAGAAAGATGGTTGGATTTGGAATCAAGACACCCGAGTTCAGCTCTTGCCTCAGACACTTACTAGGGGTATGATCCTAGATATCACCCTCAGTTTCCCATCTGTAAAATGGGCATAAAAACATCACCTATTTCACATACAATATGGAAAGCACTTTGCAGCTTTATGTAGCAAATGTAAAGTTAGGTGGTGCCATAGTGCACAGAACATTGGGGCTGAAATCAAGAAGACTCATCTTCCTGAGTTCAAATCTAGCTTCAGATACTTACTAGCTGTGTGATCCTGTTCAAGCCACTTAACCTTGTTAGGTTCAGTTTCCTCATCTGTAAAATGGGCAGCAGAAGGAAATGGCGAACCCCTCCAATATCTCTGCAAGAAAACCCCAAATGGGGTCATGAAGAGTTGGATGTGACTGAACAACAACATAAAAGCATTTTACAAGCTTCAAAATATATTACAAATACTAGCTATTATTATTAATCATAATCATCATCATAATAACACAACTCACTTCTTAAAAGCTGATGGGAATTAATTGAAGAGAACCAAAACTCTTATCTTATTTCACAGATAAATGCTGTCCTCTGATTGATCCGCTCTACAGAGAAAAATCAAATCATGTTAAGCAATTCCTTGAATTTTTACTGGCCTTCCAGGGTCTTCTACCATCTTCTTCTTCTTTTTTTAAAAAATAGAATGTTTGCTTTATATCATCTTTCTTTGTCTTTTAAAAAGCATTTTTGGTAACTATCTTAGGCTTGTGAGAGACATTGTAAATAAACTCCAGTCAGTTTGTGACCTTGGAAGAGAGACTTAGCCTCTCAGTGATGCTCTAGGCCCATGTGTTGGCAGGATCTGCTGATCTGCTCTGGTAGAGGGAAGAATTTTCCATGCCATTGAAATAACAGGTATGGAAGAAAAATCCTAACAACCTGTGGACGTCTCACCTCAGTTATCACTGTGTCTTCTGAAATAGGAACTCCTTTCTGCTGAGTGCTCCATTTTATTGTTTTCTTTAACTGAAAAGCAGCAACATCTAGAAGCTGTGTTCCTTATTGCTGACAGAAGGTGGAATAATTAGAAGTTGACTACAGCACTTTTTTATAGGGTGAAATGCTTTCCAGTTCAGCCGAGGAACTGAATTCACCATAAATAAGACCAAAATAAAAGGGTCTTCTGCATGAATTAGAAAAAAAATTCCCCACCCAATGCTTTGAAATTGACTTGGGTTCCCCCAGCAGAATTTTAATTTTATACTTTAGTTCATGCATATGATACAGATGGGGCACTCCACAGATGAAAGCAATGGGGGCATAAACACTGCTAAGTAAAACAGACTTCGTGAATTAGTCAGGCAGATGAAGGTTGAAGTCTTGCAGAGAAGGAGCTGTTCTTGGCTTCCTGTTTGCCCTGGTTCTGCTGGTTGTTTTTCCAAGACATGGATGGGTATCCTTGAAGTTGCGATTAATTTCTTACCATTTATTTGCAGTGGCATAAATATATTTTAACTCGTGTATCTCTCTCTCTCACTTGAGATCTTGTGACTAATTAAAATGACTGTATTATATAAACTAGAGGAGTTTGAAAGGTATTAATTTCCAAAATAAAACTAGGGAATTTTGCATATCATCTGGGAAAACCAACAAAGCCTTTTAATTAAAAAAAAAGGCAGATCATTTGAAAACATTTGGGGGAATAAGCCTAGAGACTTGACTTTTGTGATGCTTCAGGTCACTTCAATTCGATACAATTCAACCTTGATTTATTGTTTTTATTATTAATTTTCCACCCTATCAAGTGGATCTGGCAAAATTCAGTCCATCAGATAAGCTATCTGAATTACTGTTCCCTGTTTTAATCATAGGCAAAATGAAAACACATAAATGAAGTTAGGGACTGGAATAGGGGGAAGACAGAGAGGAGGGAGTGAGGCAAAGAAAGAATGAGAGGGAGAAGAGAGAGACAAAGAGACCAACAGACACAGTTAATGAGTGAGATAGAGATACACAGAGACAGAGATAAATATAGACACCCGCACCCACACACAGACAGAGACAGCAATCTCTAACCCTAATCTCCCTTTCCCATTCCAAAGCAGAACAAAGACAAAGAATCAAAGCCTTTCCTAACATGTCTTCAAGAAATAATCACCCAGGTTGCTTTTGACTTTCTCTGGTTGATTTCCCAGAGATAACCCAACAGAAGGCTTCACCACACCATGAAAGCTTTTCTGGGAAAGCAGGTCATTGTGCCAAAAGAATAATATAAACAAACAGCAAACAACATTCAAAGAGTGGAGAAAGAGGAAATTCAGTTTTTTGCCTTTCCACTGATTTCTTGCCAAAGGCCATTGGGTTTGAGGAGGGGGTGAAGGTCATGGTTGTTTGAATCTTACTAGGATTGTCAGGGCAATCAAGGAGAACTACATTTGAGATAACAATTTAGATCTCAGCACTGGCCAGTTGTGCAATGAGATAGATATTTAAATTATATTTAGAAACTTCCACCCCATCCCCTAAACCCTCCTTTTGTCTCACTTCTTTGAAGGCAACATCTGCTCATAATGATGTGGCAGTCCACAGGCTAATGTTGTTCAGCTGGATCTACAGATGTCACTATGCTGTAAATGGGACTTGATAATTTCTTCATTTTTTATGTGACACTTTGAAAACACCCATTTTTTTCATTTAGAAAGATCAAGCACCACTAACCACACATTTTTGTATGGTTTTTGGTGCTTTTAAAATTTTTTTTCAATTTTTTTTTCCCTTTTTTTTTTCATCCATTTTTTAACCAACCTTTTTTTTTTTTTTTTTGGAAATAGGTCTGAGTGGGGAAAAGAGAAAAGGACTGCAGGCAGATCATTTTTATAACATTACAAATGCTTTGATTGATTGCTTATCATGACCTGTTGGTAAATAATTCCCACTATGTGTCTTAATCCTGACTACAAAGTTATTTGGGGATCACATATTGCTTTGCTTCTAGCAATAAACATCTGAAGACTTTCTACTAAAATAAATTTTCTGAAGATGAATAATTTTAAAAACATTTATTACAAGCTTACTATGTACCAAGCACTGTATTAAGAACTGTAGACACAAATGCAAAACTAAGAACTACAAATACAAATACAAATGCAAAAGTTACTCAGCCCCTCAAAGAATTTACAATTATAAAAGCAGGGCTCAACACATTGAGGTCGGTGCAGTTGCAGGGTGAATGGCAAAGTCTGGTGTTGGAACAACTTGGAAAAAATAGGAAATTAATATTTAAGCCTCAAGCTTTGTCTTGTATGCCTATTTTTTGTCCCTCATTTTCAGGCCCAGCAATATTCTTGGGAACCAAGGAAGGGATGTATCCTTAAATACTTAGTAGTTGTGTTGCTTTAACTTCCTGAGTCTGAGTTTCCTTATCTGTAAAATGGGGATAATAACAGTATTTAACCTCACAGAGTTGTTTTGAGGGCAGCCTAATAATTCTGGTCAAACTTTCTGTCATGTTAGAAACTGCTGAGCACCCTTTCTTAAATTCTTTGGATTCTCTGAGTTTTCAGGGTACTGCTCTTTCCTCGATGATTGATTGATTAATTCCACATGACAGTCTTTCAAACTTAAAGACAACCATGTGTCCTCTTTCCTCCTAAGCCCTCCTTCCCCAACATAGACAACATTTTATCTTTTCTCTTTGTAATCTGGCTTCCAGATAACCCTCTCAAAAGATGCTGTTGCTCTCTCAGTTGACAAATGGGACAGCTTTCCCCCTCATTTTTTATCTTTCAATGTGTCTGCTTCATGTGGCACTGGTAAAGACCCTCTCCTTTTGGATACTCTCTCTTCTTTGGGTTTTCTGGATGTTACTCATTTCTGGTTTTCCTTCCATCTGTGTGACTCCTTCTGCTCAGTCTCTTCACCATCACTAGCACATCTTCCCCCACAGCTCGATCTTAGGCTCTCTTCTATTCTTCCTTGTAACCTTATCAGTTTTTGTAACCTTATCAGTTTTTGTAACTTCCACTACCATTTCAATACAGTTGACTCCCAGATCTATATATCTAGTTCCCAGTTTTTTTCCTAAGCTTCAGATCCATATCATCAATTTGCCTATTCAATATTTAAATCAGTATCTTGGAGATATCTTAAATTCAATATAACTCAAAGCTAAATTCATTGTCTTTCCCTTTAAACTTTTCTACTTTTCAAACTTCCTTTTTTCTATTTGAAGAATCACCATCCTTCCACTCTCCTAGGTTCATTATGTCTTCTTTCTTTTCTCTTTCCCTCATAAGTTGCCAAACCTTGCTGTTTCTCCCTCTACAACATTTCTCAAAGCTGTTTCCTTCTCTCTATTCCTATAGTTGTTGTCTTAACTCAGCCCCCCATCACTTCTGGCTTGGACCACTGCAAGAATTTTTAATTAGAATTTCTACTTAAAGCTTTTCCCTGTGTCAGTCCATCTTCCATATCACTGCCAAAGGATTTTCCTTAAACACAAATCTGATCATAGGATTCCTCTCCTTCATTGAGGGCTTTTTTTTTTTTCATTTAGGATAAATTATAAAGTTCTCTGATTAGCTTTTAAATCTTTACACAATATTCCCAACCCAACTTTCTGGCCTTGTTGGATATTACTTCCCTTCCCATACTCAGTGATTCAGCCAAATTAGCCTCCTCTCTGTTCCTCTCACATGACAGTCCATCTTCTATATCTGTGCCTTTGCATTGACCATTCCACATACCTGGAGGGCACTGTCCCCATTACCTCTGCTTCACAGAGTCCTCTTCCTTTGAGATGCAGCTCAAATCCATCTTCCTCATGAAGCATCTCTTGATTTCATGAACTAATAGTATCCTCTCTCCCAAACTATGCTGTATGTATTTGTATTTATTCACTTTATATTGATTATATATATACATATATGTGTGTGTATTATATGCATTTGTCTCCCCCATTAGAATGTAAGCTTCTTGGGAGTGGGGTTTGTTTATTCTTTGTAGTTTGTATTCCTAGCACCTACTAAAGTACCTGGCACATAGTAGGTACTTGATAAATATTTACTAATTAATTGTTAAAGTATTTCAAAAACCTTAAGGCTCTCTATACAATCCAGCTATTTTTAAAACCAGACTTATGATTGTTATCATGCAGGGAACTCCTTCATCAATGCAGGTATGCATTTTCTCTCCAACCTACAGTCTTAGAGAATAACCTGGGACACTGACAAATTAAGTTCTTGCGTTGGTTCACACTATAAGTATGCATCCAGAGTTAGGACTTACCTTGAATCCAGGCAGTGTTGTATTCATAAAGGGTTTAACAACTGGCTCCCTATGGGGACAAGTGTATACATCAGACTCTTTTATGTTTAATCTATATTTTAAAAATATTTTCTCCATCCTTTTTTTATAATTCTTTTTTTTTTGGCTGAGACAATTGGGGTCAAGTGACTTGCCCAGGTCACCCAGCTAGGAAGTTTTAAGTGTCTGAGACCAGATTTGAACTCAGGTCCTCCTGACTTCAGGGCTGGTGCTCTATCTACTGTGCCACCTAGCTGCCCCTCCATTCTTTTTTTAGACTAGATTTAGACATAAATCAAGTCCTGAATTTATAATGTTTTGCTGATTTCCGCATGCACACTGAACATTTAAAAATAAAAACTCTCCAATGCTGAATGCCCCTGAATCCAGGTCTTCCTGACTCAGCTCCCCAACTATTCACTTCCCATTATACTTATGATTATCACTGTGATTATTATCAGTTTACTCCTCTTCTCAAAAATTTTTAGCATTTTCCTTAAGTCCCTCGTTGCTCTTCCACCTGATCTATTCTTAGCTTCCTTTTCATAACTAGCTCTCTCTCATTGTTTTGGAAGAACATGACCCTCCTCCTGACCAAATATCCCCTGGTTCTCTAACCAGGAAGAGGCCCTGGCTGCCATCCTCTCTCCTTAAGGCTCTGCTCCTAAATCTCTGGATTTGTCTATTTTGTCCCAGTAATAGCCTTTCTACCCTTTTCACCCACTTCACTCTTGGAGCCTCTTACTCTCAATGTCAGTTTCTCCCTGGCTTTCTCACTGAGGTCTCTTTCTTGGATTAGTTGGTTATTCCCATAATCTCCATTTTGAGGAAAGTGCCCAAGGCCAACCATATCATCCTTCCTTTCCAGACTCAACTTGGGTCTGGTATTGAATTTATATGTGGACAGATTTCTGCCCTTCATAGATAGTTTGATCTCCTACTTATTTCAAAGAGATAAATAGCATTTGGCCAAAATAGTCATCTTGGAGGTCTATGTTGGGGTGTCTGTCCTTGAAGTATAGTAGAAAGGAGAGCAGAGTGCTAAATCTCTAGTTGGCTTCAAAATTTAATATGGGACCTGGCGAGCCCACGTCTGTATTATAAAACTTGGTGGCGACTGCTTTACAGTGTTTCCAAATCCCTTCTATGAAACTCAGCTGAAAGGAAAGTTCTTTAAGCTAGTGTAATTGAAACTCAAAAGCAGGCAAACCAATTTAATATCTTTTTGGGGGGAAGGTAAGGGGATGGAGGGAATGTTAACACATAATTAAATCCACAGCAAGAGTGATTACACTGTGGCTTTAAGGCTGTTAAAACTCTGAAGTTCTCTATAAATTAAATAAACACTATTTTGGCTGTGCTATATTTATGTCACAGACCAGAGATCTTACTTCTGTTCTCTCTGTACATGAATTTTAGACTCATGTGCAAAGTACCATGGGACAAGGGGTTCATAACCTTTTTGAATACTTGACTCACAATTGGGAAAGCTAGAGGACTTAACTTTTTTTTTTAATTTAGCCTTAAGGCTTTACTTTTTTTTTTTAATTTAGTTTTAATTCTAGGTTTGGTTGGTGAAGTATTTGCCAAGATATAGAGGGTTTGGTTTTGGACTTCCCTTTTAGACTTGTGAATAAAAGCTTAAGAACCCAATAGAGAACCCAAGCTCAAGGCCAATGCTGGGACCCTATAGCTATGTGGATTCTGGCTTCTAGAAATTAATGAAGCAGCTGTTAATTACCAAAGTAGCTTATGCCCTGTAGAAGCATGCAGAAGAATGGTTACTATTATTTGAAGTAATAATAATGACATTATATAGCACTTTAAAAAAAGCACTTTCCTCATAGTTCTAACCTGTGAGGCCAGTAGTGCATATATTATTATTATTCATATTTTGCAGGTGAAGAAACTAAGGGTCGGAAGGACAAACTGATTTTTGTGAAACAGTCGATGGTTCTAGTAAGTGGCAAATCATGTTCTTGAATCCCCACCGACAAGTGTTTTTACCTCTTCGCCAAAACGTCTCTTTCATGAATGAAGAATAACCTCCCAAGAGATCTTGGACATAGGCAGGTAGCGAAAGACAAGTCTTGTTCTGATGACCTTGTAACATCCAGGCTATAAAAACAGTCAGCTGAAGATGTGTTGTTTGATCATGGTTGAAGGGACTTTTTCAGAATGGATTCCACTCATAGCACTCCAGTCTCTACTCACCAGATCTTCCCATGTGCTTTGGGGAAAATAAATTCAATTTGGCAAACATACATTAAGTTTCTGCCATGTAGTTCTTAAAGACTAGGCCAGTGAAGAACAAACTCTGTGGAGGTCCTATGATTTGAGAAGGACACCAAATATGGTGCCAGGAATAGACTGAATCTGCTTTCTGTGGACCAGTCTAGCACAGAGAAGCTCATCACCAGTGGTGACTTATTGATTGTTTATTGATGACTTATTTGACTGTGGCAATCCATGAAACAAAGCAGCTATATGGTATAGGGGATAGAACACCAGACCTGGAATTAGGAGGACTCATCTTCATGAGTTCACATATGGCCTCCAACACGTTCCAGCTGTGTAAGTCTGGGCAAGTTTTTTAAGCCTATTTGCCTCAGTTTCCTCATCTGTAAAATGAGCTGGAGAAGGGCATAGCAAATCAATCTAATATCTTTGCCAAGAAACCTGCAAAGGGCATCACAATTAACCCCTAAAGGGATCACAAAGAGTTGGAGATGACTGAACAACAAATTCATGAAGCAGAGGTAATAAATATGAGGATTTTCTCAGTCTCATGTGACCTTCTGCTTCTACAATGAGAACGGCTGAGGGTAGAAAAGGGTAGAGAGGCTATTAAGAATCCTGGATTTATCTGGTCTTAGACACTTAACACTTCCTAGCTGTGTGACCCTAGGCAAGTCACTTAACTCCAATTGCCTTAGCAAAAAAAAAAAAAAAAAAGAATCCTGGATTTAAAGTGCAAAAAAATTTATGTAAATGTAATATATAAAAATATATATTTAGATATAAAGTGAATATAAATATTAACTTTGCACTATAATAACTTGTAAATATGAGAGCTTCATCCAATGACCAACAAGTAGATAGTAATAGTTTTCAGTATATACAGGTAGGTGGTGCCATAGTGGATAGAATACCAGACTTTGAGTCAGAAAAGCTCATCTTCCTGAATTCAAATCCAACCTCAGACACTTATTAGCTATGTGACTCTGGACAAATCACTTTACTCTGTTTGCCTCAGTTTCAGTAAATTGAGCTGACAAAGGAGATAGCAAATCATCCAGTTTCTTTGCTAAGAAAATCATAAATGGGGGTCACAAAGAGTCAGTCACAACTGAGCAACAAAAATATTGTATATATTATATGTATATATAAATACGTGTATATACATATGTGCAATATACATATATATGTAATATATATACATGCATATGTATGTATAATAGTAATTTCTATAGCACTTCAAGAACTTTACATATAGAGGGTAAGAGAAGTCCAGAGTTGTACTACTAGTAAGTTTCTGAGGCAGGATTCTAAGTTAGAGCTTACTTTTTTTTTCAGATTTATTTTTTTCTCACTAGCATTATATTTTTCCAAATACATGTAAAGATAGTGTTCAACATTCATTTTTGTATGACTTTGTATTCCAAATTTTTCTTCCTCTCTCTCTTACTTCCCCCTTCCCCAAGACAGAAAGCAATCAGATCTTACTTTCTTAGATCCTTCTCTCCAATTGCTTGGTGAGGAGGCTGGACCAGATAAGCTTTAAAGACCCTGAATCAATGACTCCAAGCCAAGTCCTCTGGTTCCTATACTATGCAGCTGCAAGAAGGGAATTGTATTAATATTTACATTTTTACTATAAAAGAAGACCAGACAAGTCTGGTCACATGAACAAAGGGAAGGATAATGGTAGACAATTATCCACTGATATCCTTGTGATGTCAAAAAAACACAAAGAAGGTCATACAAGAATTTGGGTGCACCCCTTATGATGAATTCATAGGACAGACATGGGTAAGAGTCCTGTGAGATGGGCAGACATGGCTGGATGGGGATCTACATCGATAGAGGAAATGCTCAAATTGATGATGTCACAGAGCCATTGACATATGGGCAAGCCATTGCCCTGGGCACTGAGGATCCAGAGAAAAGAATGCCACACTCTCAGCTCTCAAGGATCCTTGGATTCCACCTGGGAAAGCAACATATACTCAGACAAGGTAGGACATGCTTGGGAGCAAGCTAGAGTACCAAAGTTCTCTGGAATACTTTTAGAGAGAGAAAAATCTTTCAGCTGGTGGGTTTAGGAAAAGATTCCCAGGGAAAGTGGCATTTACCTTGAACTTGGAGGGAAGAGAAGGATTCTGACTGAAATTAAAAAAAAATGAGTGAACCCTGAAAATGGAGGACTAATTTTGCAAATTCATAAAGTTTGATGAGACAATTGCATGATGTGATCTGTCCACATTGTTCCTTGATGTAGCATGAAGAACTGAGAAGAGTTCAATTTGACTGGTAGCTAAAATAGCTAGCATTTATTATACTCTTAAATAAATTTGTGTAAAGCTTTATAGAAAGTTTGCAAAGCATTTTACAAATGCTACATTTATAATATTTGTAAATATTATTCCTTTTACAACCTTGGGAGGCCCTATTATTATATCCATTTTATACAAGTAGTAAGCATTTTAGGATGGGTTCAAACTTAGGTGTTCCTGTGTCCCGGTTCAGAATTCTATTCTTTGTGCCACCTATAATACGATCAGGGAGAAAATGGGAAATGAAACTAGAGAGATCGACTGAAGCCAGATGGTGGAAGATTCATTTGATGCCAAAAGAGCAAAGTTTGTATATCATTCCAACACTGTCTGGGACAACAGGGAGCTACTGGTGGTGATGAACAATAGGTTCATAGAAGGGGCAGCCATTCATGACAGTGGTAGATTGTCCTTCAGTGGAAGTCTTGGAGCAGAGGTTGGATGACTGTTGGTTAGTATGAGTTGTCCTATATGGCCACTGAATTCCTTTCTCTCTAAATATTCTATGATTCTGTGAAAATGTTAAAGGAAGATGGATCCACTTGATTCTCTGACATTAGAAAGTTTTTTCCTTTAATTTTTATTTTGCTTATTATTAATTTTTAAATTAGTAGACCATTTTGACCTAGGCCAAAATAATGGTCAGAATGTGTGTACCTTAGTCAATCAGTTAATAATTATTGATTGAGGATCCATTACACTGGAATCTTTCATTCCACTGGGTGTGCCCTGTAGGGCCTATTTATATACATACCTCTAGAGTATTCTAGGTCATCATCTGCTAGGGAGGAGACAGTGTTGTACAATGGAAAGGACAGTTCCAGGTTCCATTATTTAATCATTTGACTTCACTGTTTCTGGGTCCCTGCCTACCTCATAGGGATGATGGGAGGATCAATTGAGTTGATGTGTGTCAACAACTTACATGGTCCCTTCCAGCTCTGACTACATTTCTGAAGAGCCTACAAATTGGTGTGTAGTTATTTCACTGAGAATAAGTGCACAGATTTTGTAAACCATGGAATGGATTCAAGTTACTTTAAGTCTATTTCTGGCTCCATTGGCCTTGGATTTTAGCATGTGAGTCTGTCTGCTCCTTATTATTTACTTGCAGCTAGTTATTGGCCTTCTAGTATATGAACATTCCCATTTGTATTTTGTATGAGTTTGTAGCATTTTGAGTCATTGGCTTAGCTATAATTCTACATATCATTTCTTTGGCCCAGACCCTCTAATAGTCAGGAATCTTTTTTTTTTTTTGCATAACATATGTGTGGGTAATTCTTCAACAATAACCCTTACATAGCTTTCCGTTACAAATTTTTCCCCCAACTCCCCACCCCTCCCCTAGATGGCAGGATATCCACTACATGTTAATTATGTTAAAATATTGGCAAATCGAATATATGTATACATATTTCCAAACTTGTCATTGTTGTGCAAGAAAAATCTTGTCTACACAAACGATATATCAGATAAAGGAAACACAATGTAAGCAAACATCAATCAAGGAGTATGAGAATGTTATGTTGTGGTCCACATTTCACATTCCTCTCTCTGGGTGTATATGGCCCTCTTCAGTGAACACTTGGAGGTGGTTTGAAACATTTCATTGTTGAAGAGAGCCATGTCCATCAGAATTGATCGTCATATAGTACTGTTGTTGCCGTGTATAATGATCTCCTGGTTCTGCTCATTTCACTCAGCATCAGTTCATGTAAGTCTCTCCAGGCCTCTCTGAAATCATCTTGCTGGTCATTTCTTACAGAACAATAATATTCCATAATATTCATATACCATAATTTATTCAGCCATTCTCCAATTGAAGGGCATCTATTCAATTTCCAGTTTCTTGCCACTACAAAAAGGGCTGCCACAAACATTCTTGCACATGTGGGGCCTTTTCCTTCCTTTATGATTTCTTTGGGATATAAGCCCAATAGAAATGCTGCTGGGTCAAAGGGTATGCACAGTTTGATAACTTTTTGAGCATAGCTCCAAATTGTTCTCCAGAATGGCTGTATCCGTTCACAGCTCCACCAACAATGTCCCAGCCCTCCCACAACCCCTCCAACATTCATCATTAACTTTTCCTGTCATTTTAGCCAATCTGACAGGTGTGAAGTGGTATCTCAGGGTTGTCTTGATTTGCATTTCTCTGATCAGTAGTGATTTGGAGCACCTTTTCATATGTAATAGTCAGGAATCTTGATAAAGAACTGGCAAACATGATCAGTGCAATTAAAGTAAGATATATACAGTAATATGCTCATAGGCCTGTTTAATCTAGATAAATTTTTTTTTCTGTATCATTTGCCCATTTCTTAGATGTGAAAGTTTAACAATTGGGTACAAGCTGGCTCTGGTCTAGGATGTGTTACCCTTCTGAAGAATACTTGATTTTTAGGGCTAAAAGGCAGTCAGAATAGGTAACTTTTCATTCCATTGTTTCTTGTAGGAGAGTCATCTTTGTTTTTCCTATGAAACTTAAAGAAAAAGGCAGTTGTATATTATCATAAATTGTCAAAATTTGGGGTAAGGGAAGTATCAGTTATTTAAAGGTATGATTTAAAAGGCACGGAACTTGCTTCAATATGATTGTACTTTGGGGCAGGGGAACCTGTTGTTATTTTTATACTGAATTCCTCTGAAGAATAGGATTCTACATGCAGAAATTTGTTTTCAAGTTTCTTTTTTTAGAAAACACATTTATTTTGTAAAATAGTATTAATCTGTAGAATTTAAATGAAAGAAATTAAGAAAGAAAGGCCAGGCAATTAGGAGAAAGGGGATAGGATCATTTTATAGTAACTTCTATTGGAGAGGCAAGGTAAAATATATAGTTTTATTCTTTACCGAAAAAAAAAAACTTGCTTAAAAATATGGTTGGACAGACTATGTCCATTATGCCAGAACAGAGCCATAACTAGAAACATTTGTATTTCTGGGGCAAATCCCACAACTTGGGCCCAGGACAAGGAGCATAGAGTGTAAGGAACCTTGGTTTCCTCACCTACAAAATTAAGAGATTGGCACTGAGAATGTTTCTGACCTCTTCCAGCTCTAACATTCTAAAGAAAGTACTTTTTTGGTTCCTGGCCAAGGCTAACAAAATCCCAATTCTTCCAGGTTTTAACAAGCTAGGATGGCATCCAATCTTGATTTGGTAATGGTTTCCGTACCTTTTGCTGATGTACTAGCTAAGTGTGGAGAGACTTTATTATCAAATCAAAAGTTTGAAGAGTAACTAAGTGGCACTATAGTGGATACAGCACTTTGCTGGAGTCAGGAGTACTTGAGTTCAAATTCAGCCTCAGACACTTGATACTTACTAGCTGTTTAACTCTGGGAAAATCATTTAACCACAATTATCTGGTGACAACAATAAAAACATTTGGCCAATGGGCAAGATCAGTATCTCTGTCAATAGAAGAAATGTCTGAAGTGTTGAAATATTGAAGTTGAAAGCCAGCTTGGTGAGATGCTCAAATGAGCAAAGATAAGTTCAATTATTTTATTAAAAAATTAACTAAGATAATTTAACTTCAAATGGCAATCTAATGCCATGTAAAACATATGACTCCTTATATGGTCCTAATGTGACCAACTAGAAAGTAACTAATTCAGGTAAGCTACTTTCAGTTTTTTTCATATTTTTGATATTTTGTAGATAGTCTGACATGGGGAGGATCTTGTACTTGTTGTCCCCATTTGTATATAAGCTTCTGGAAAACATGTATCTATTCATTAGATCAGAAGTACTTTAAAAAATAACATTCTGATAAATGAACATCAGTATAACTGACTCCGATAAATATACATCAGTATAACTGATTCCCTTTACTCCCTATATATTTTGTTTTATGAATTTAAAACACTGTTCCAAGAAGGGGCTCGTAGATTTCACTAGTTTACTCAAAAAATCTATGATACAACAAAAAAAGGTCAAGGAACTTCTTTGTGATCAGACTGTGAGAGTCATTTCTTAGCTAATTTTTTTTTATTTTCCCAAGTGCCCAGTGCAGTATTTTGTGCAGAGTAGGTACTTAATGCATATTTGTTGCATTAAATTATTTATTTGTACAAGGTTATACCAGAGACAAGTAAATGGAAGAAGTCAGGTCTCAAACCCTTCCCATTGTAGCATGATGCTTCATTTCTCTCTGCTCTATCTTCAGTAATGATCCCCCAACCTCGGTGGGATTTAGAGGGATAAGGTCCAAGAGTATTGCTATTTTTTCTATGGGTCAATGTTTAAGGATATCCAGATGACTTTGGGAGTGGGGAGGTCTGCTTTGCTTACTTTGACCCATTTAATTTCCCATCTGGGATCTCTTGGTTTAATGTTTTGGCCTTCCCCTACCTTCTTATTAGGAGTCTCCGGCTGTTCCTGTGGGGCTGAGCTACACCTGCACTGGCCAAGATTGGCAAATAGCTTGGCTGCACTGGGCCTCTAAGTCATAAGGGTCCCTGGGATTGGATTTACTTCAGTTGTTCCTCTAAGTAGGATCTCTTTCCAGTTAGCAAGTCCTTCTCTAGCATTCAAATTAAATGGATCCATAATGAAAAATATCTGTGAGTAGCTATGGGTTAGGGTAGGGGAAGGTCAAGTGCCAAATTGATACTGTGGTCTTCCTCAAATCTGGAAAGGAAATGGATATAATATATTGGCCTTTATATGCTCAAACAGTATAACTCAGGGCCAGGAAACATGAGTTCTTTAAAATGTCAGAAATACTAAATATGATTGATTAGTTGTTCTTTATTCTCAAGGTATCCAGGACACTGAGGTTCTTTCTTGAGCTGAACTGCCAAAAAATACTAAATATAATAGAATAGAATTTATTAATAATGAATAGTTAACTACCCAATATGTTAATATATCAATAATAATTCATTTATTGCAAAATATAATGAGATTCAGTGTTGCACATATTTAGAAACGGCAGGGATAGGTTATCTCATATCCCAATATAATAATCATGTAATAATTAGTCATGAAATCATTGCATGCTGCAAAATCATGCAGTATCTGATAGCACTAGTTCAATTCAATTCAATAGACATTTATTGAGCATTTCCTCCATGCAACACACTTCGTTAATTGTTGTTCAGTCACTTCCCCACTTGGGGTTTCTTGGCAAAGGTACTGGAGTTGCTTGTAATTTCTTTCTCATTTTACAGATAGGGAACTGAGGCAAGCAGTATTAGATACCCAGCGTCACACAGCTAGTAAGTGTCTGAGGCTACATTTGAACTCTGGTCTTCCTGTCTCACCGGTCTACTACTCTCTCCATTGTGTCACCTACCTGTCACACTCTACTAGGGATGCAGAAAAAAGAAAACAGTTACTTCCTTTAAGAAGGTAGTGGGTGGGTGGAGGGATACAGCATGTGCATTGATAAACATCTAAGCAGTAAAAGGGAGAGAAGAAGAATTACTGGGACCTTGGGAAACCCAATGTGAGATGGTGCTGAGCTTGAACCTTGCAGGAAGCCAGAGATTCTAAAGGGTGGGAGGTGGAAAGGTGCATTCAAGACATGAGGGGCAGCCTGAGGAAAGCCACTGAGATGCAAGGCAGAATGTTCTATCAGGGGAACAGGACCCTGTGTCTGCAAGTGAGGACTTTCTTCCACCTTATGTTTTCTGCTTTAATTATATGTGACAGAATAATCCCTAAAACATGACCAAAGCATTTTTTTTAATGAAACAGAATTGAACATCCAGATGTAACATCCAGAAATAAAACCAAATTCCTTCTATTTAACCATTGATCAGTTAATATTGAATGAGCCTCTACTATGTTGAGCATCATGGGGATACAAAGAAATAGAAAGAACCTGAGGTCAGACTAAAGAATTTGAATCCAGTTTCTGCCAATATGGCCATGGGCAAGTCATCAAGCCCTTCTCAGAGTCAGGTTCTTTATCTATCAAGAAAGCCAGAGGACTGGGGAGCACTCAGGGCTTGTCCAGATCTGAGAATGTGGAAGAGTCAATCAATAACTTCCAAGAACTGAGCTTGTAGTTGTTAAATGTGGCATCGGCTATCACTTTATCAATCTGGGTTTGCTGTAGTATTGGTCTGGTATTAGGGGAAGGAAGCCATCCATGCAGAGGGTATGAAAGCAATAGAGCCTAGAAATAGTCCGCCCATCCCTCTTTCCTCCCTTCCTTCCTCCCTCCCTCCCTCCCTCCTTCCCTCCCTTCCTTCCTTCCTCCCTCCCTTCCTTCTTCCCTCCCTCCCTTCCTTC
>JAJPUD010000173.1:133983-178365 GCA_023553655.1 Myrmecobius fasciatus
TTCCTTCCTTCCTTCCTCCCTTCCTTCCTTCCTTTCCTTCTTTCCCTCCTTTCCTTTCCTTCTTTTCCTTCCTTCCTTCCTTCCTTCCTTCCTCCCTCCCTCTCTTCCTCCCTTCCTCCCTTCCTCTCTCCCTCCCTTCCTCCCTCCGTCCCTCTCTCCCTTCCTTCCTTCCTTCCTTCCTTCCTTCCTTCCTTCCTTCCTTCCTTCCTTCCTTCCTTCCTCCTTCTCATTCCCATGTTTTCTCAATGAACTCTTTTTAAAACACCACTGTTATTTCCCAGAAACACTTGCCCCTACCCTTCAACCTTTTCAAATATGAGGATCCCTTTTTTTAAGTAAAATAAAGTTTTAGACTCCTACAAATATTATTAGAGATGAATGATAAATATGTGATGGTGAATGCTATTTTGAAATCAGAGGCATTTTAGAATGAATTTATATTTTACTAATCACAACACTACATATATTTGAGTAACTTAATTTCAATATATGAGAGACATTATTTAGTCTACAGAAGATATGTTTATTTATTCATTTTTCTAAATCAGACTTTATGCTTTTTTGGAACTAAGATCAAATTATAAGATCAAATGGCAAAACTTGGTGTACATATAAATTAAAGACTGTTTGCAGTACCTGGGTGGCCTTCCTTCCACTGAGTTCACAGTCAGAGCTTTAACTAGGGAGAGAAGATCAGGTCTTTGTTTCAGGATTCTGAAATTTAGAGGGTGCTGATAGCATTCTCATGCTAGCTTGGATAGCTGAGCTTAGTACCTAGTTACCAAGAATAATCAGTCAGAATAGCTAGATCCAGCTGCTGAGGGACAGCAAGGTAACAGAGTGGTTAGGATCCAGCCTGAAGTCAAGAAGTCTCATATCCCTAAGTTCAAATATGCCCTCAGATACTTACTAGCTGTGTGATGCTGGGCAAATAAATCACTTACCTCTGATTACCTGAGTTTCCTCATCTTTAAAATGAGTTGGAGAAAGAAATGGCCAACCACTCCAGTATCCTTGCCAAATAAACCCAAAAGTAAGTCTCAAAGAGTTGGGTAGGACTGGAACACCACTACAAAATAGCTGCTTGAACTATAACTAGGGTTGGATGACAAGTTTTTGACCCAGGACTTTGAATTTGGAGCATGCTAAGATCACTTTCAGCATTTTATCAATGTAGGAAAAAACCCCAATTTAGCAAATAGTTTATAAGAAGTTGAAACAGATTTGTATTTTTCCTTATCCTATGATTCCACTTGAATTGAGCTGCTTTGCATGATTTTCTGGGCTAACTTGGTAATAGAAGATACAAGTAGGGATAGTTCGCTGTTTCTCGCTTTTCTGATGGAATGGAAATTACTGGTCCTTGATTTCTACTATTCCAGCCCTGCCTTCCCCGAGGAGTATGACTAAGTCACAATGGATGAGCACTCTACTAAGGGGTCACAGAGCATCGAGAGGAGGAAGGAAGCAGATCATTTATTCTTATTAACTTCACAGATGAAGAAAGCAAGGTGGAGGAAGGGGAAATTATTTGCCCAAAGCTGCACAGGGGGTAGAAGAAAGAGGATTTAAATCCACATTATCTGACTACAAATCCATGGCTCTGTTCATATTGGGACATTCCCTTCACATTTTTATAATACTTGTTGATTTGTAAATTAGGGAATATGCAAGGACTTTGTAGTAACACAGGACTCTATACTCAGAACAGATTCATCTCTACCTTGGAGAATCCTGTAGTCTTCTCTGCTCTTCTCAGTCAGTGAATATGACTCTTCCAAAGGCATTTTAAGGGGATTTTAGCATCATAGAGCAGGAACTGGAAAGAATCTTTTTTTTCTGTTTTTCTTTTAAAATTTTTTTTAGCTTTTTTATTTTGAAAATATGTGTAAAGATAGTTTTCAACATTCACCGTTACAAAAACCTTGTGTTCTAAATTTTTCTCTCTCCCTTCCCCCACCTCCTCCCTTAGACAGCAAATAATCTAACATATATTAAGCATGTGCAAATCTTCAATATATATTTCCACAATTATCATACTGCACCAGAAAAAATTAATTCAAACAGGAAAAAAAGAAGAAAGAAAACAAAAAGCAAGCAAACAACAGCAAAAAGATGAAAATACTAAGTTGTGGTCCACATTCAGTCTCAGTCCCCATAGTCCTCTCTCTGGGTGCAATGGCTCTCTCCCTCACAAGTCTATTGGAACTGGCCTGAATCACCTCAAAAAGAGCCACGTCTTTCAGAACTGTTCATCACATCTTCTTGTTGCTATATGCAACATTATCTTAGTTCTACTCACTGGAAGGAATCTTAAATGACCATCTTGTTCACTTTCTTCATACAGATGAGAAAACTGAGACCCAGCGATTTGCTTAAAATCACACAGGTAACAAAATTCAACCCAATTGTTTGAACCCAAGTGTTAGAACCTCAGGAACTTATGGTTTTTCTCCTGTGAATAGAGCCTTTATTTTAGCTAGGATAGCCTCAGGAGATCTGGTCTCTTCATACTCACTGGCCCCATCCATTTCCAGGGCTGCTCTGAGAGACGCCAGTCAGTTAGTCCCTAGGTCTGGGTCAACCAGACATCAAGTTAAATATGTTCTCACATGAAGCAACCTGATGTCCTTCCAGTCAACAAATCCTGGGGAGATACACACTGAGCTAGTGGGAGTCAACCGAGGGCAGCAGAGGCACATGTGAGGCTGAATCTGGACACTCAGTCTATTTTAGCTTTAGGGAGAAATCTTATAGGAGAAATATCAAGTGGAATTGAAGAACCAAGTTAATGGGAAATAATCCTCAAAACACAGCTAGAGACTCACTCCAAAGAGTAGAAATTAGGCCCTAAATATTTGTACGTACTAAGTCTGACGCAATATGAGATTTCGTTTATTCACTCATTCAAGTAAATGTTTGAGTGCTACTATATTAAATAATATACTAAATGCCTACTGAGCTACACTTTAAGAGGTCACTCAAGGGCTCTTATTAACATTATCCAACATTTTAAAATGAATTTCTGTAGTTTATTTTCTTTCCTCGAAGTAAGCAATTTTTGAATACAAAGTGTCAGATCTTTGCCTGTTCTGTAAGACTTTAGGTTTCTATTTTTAAAAAAGCCAATTACATGCAAGTTTTTATGACTTTCAGCAAATTTTAATGAATCAAATTTTCAGGAATATTGAGGAATCACATGATAGGAATACTTTTCAATATGTCTATATCAACTTACCTCTTAGTTAATAAGCAGAGGTTCTGAACCTTATTTTTGTAATGCAGAGTTTTTTAAGCTTTTTCTACTTGTGACCCCTTTTTTTTGGTTTTTTAATACTTTATTTTTCCCCAAGTACATGTAAAGACAACTTTAACATTCATTAAAAAAATTGTGAGTTCCAAATTTTCTTCCTTACCTCCCCCCTCAAAAATAAATTTGATATAGCTTATGCAAATACAATCAGGCAGAGCATATTTCCATATTAGTTATATTTTGAAAGAAGACACAGACCAAAAGGGAAAAAAAGCATATACAAAAAAACAAAGAAAGTGAAAAATGGTGTGCTTTAATATGCAATTAGACATTTCTTTCTTTGGAAGGTAGACTGCATTTTTCCTCCTCAGTCCTTTGGAATTGTCCTAGATCATGATTTTGCCAACAAGAGTTAAATTATTCACAGTGGTCATCACACAATATTGCCATTACTTTATAAGATGTTCTCATAACTTTTTCTGAGTTTTTTTCTGAAAACAAGAAAAAGTATTTTTTTAATGGCTTACTTTGTGTCTGATACATAGTAAATACTGGGAGTAAAAATAGCAAGCAAAGGGAATGAAAATCTGCCTTTGTGAAGCTTACATTTTGTAACCTGAATCCCAAAGTCCATTAATATGGAGCTCTCTCCACATTGCCTGTGGAGGCAGGACAAAGTTGGTGAGAGTGAGAGAGAACAGAATTCCAGTCTCTTCAACTCTTTGAAATCTCTTGAGTCCCTCCTAGATTCTATGACAGAAGATGGACAATGCTTGTGACCCCTTTTTAACAGAGAAATTTTTTTACATGTTAAAGTCTATGTTTAATCCAATATGTGTAGACATATTTATTCAGTTCTCTTGCTGCACAAGAAAAATCAGATCAAAAGGGAAAGAAAATGAGTAAGAAACCAAAATGCAAGCGAACAACAGCAAAAAGAGTGAGAATACTATGTTCTGGTCCACACTCAGTTCCCTCAGTCCTCTCTCTGGGTACAGATGGCTCTCTCCATCACAAGACCATTGGAATTGACCAGAATCACCTCATTGTTGAAGAGAACCATGTCCATCAGAATTGATCATCTTAGTCTTCTTGTTGCCGTATATATATATACGGTCTCTTGGTTCTGCTCATTTCACTCAGCATCAGTTCATGCAAGTCTCTCCAGGCTTCTCTGAAACCATCCTGCTGGTCATTTCTTACAGAACAATAATATCCCATAACATTCATATACCATAATTTATTCAGCCACTCTCCAATTGATGGGCATCCATTCAGTTTCCAGTTTCTAGCCACTACAAAAAGGGCTGCCACAAACATTCTTGTACATGTGGGTCCCTTTCTTTCCTTTAAAATCTCTTTGGGATATAAACCCAATAGAAACACTAGCAGAGAAATCTACATGCTACCCTGGGATACAGGTACAGAAAATGGGTATACAAATAAAACATTTACTGCTACTAAATCATCATTTTGTGACACCCACATTCAGTTATGGAACCCCACATGGGGTTTAAGAAGCTGTAATATAATGGACACTTTGGTGAAGTCAATGGGCTCCTCAGAATAGTGCCTTAAAGTACACACAAAGAATACTTAGGATTAACAGAGAAAAGCGATTTACTGAGATGTCATTATAGAAATACAAATAAGTTTGCAAACTCCAGGTTAAGAAATCCTGCCAAGGGCGTTGCTGCAGAATTCAGGTGGTTGGTGATTTGCTCAGGATCACACTGTGAGTAACTTCAGAGGCAGTTTGTGAATCCAGGTCTTGCTGATTCCAAGCCCAGCAGTTGTTCCCCATGGAAGACTTCCTTTATGGACAAGGTAACGTTTTAAAACTAATTTAAGATCTTCAGGTAATTAGTCATATCTGACAAAGCTTCAATAACTCAAATGATAACTAACCTTTGGCAATATTTGCTCCACATCTCTTAAGATTTTTAAATTTTTTTTAACCTAGATATTTGAAAGTCGACAGCTCCCAAACCTTATGCTGGAAAGGAAAACTTCCAGTCTAGATTTTTCTCACATAAAGTTGGAAAACAGAAACACAACACTGATGTTTTCACAGATGCCCCATAGTCCAAGCCACTGGACATCTGGGATGTAGGCCGTGCAATCTCCACTTTTTACTGGAAACCAAGGGGGTCTTCTGACAGCAGCAATAAATCAAATGATGTTCACGGGAAACAAAGAGATAGTTGAAATGAAACACAAGCTGTGTAATGCATTCACCAAGGTTGTGCTATGCCTTTTCTCAATAGGTTACTGGCTGGGCCTGTTGGAAAAGTATTTTTTGAGGGAAGATGTCTAAGTCAGAAGATGTCAAAGCTGATATTTTCAGAGCAACATTCATTTGGCCACATTTTGTGCAGTGTTCAGAGCTATCTGAAATAACATAGACTAGAATATGAGGCAGTCTACAGAATAAGCAAATGGTCAGACTGGACCCTTGAGAGGCAGTGTGGTATAGTGGTAAGAGGGAATTGGAATCAAATGAGCCTTAGATTCAAGTCCCATCTCTTGAGTTTCCCTTAAAATGAGGATATAAGTATCTACCTTACAGGGTTTACATGGGGCTTCAGTGATCTTAAATAAATAAACAGTGCTTTGCAAATATTGAAGTGTTATGTAAATGCCAGCTGTTGTTATTATCTTCTAACTGAACTTCATTTCACAAAGGAGGCGTCTGATGTCCCTGGAGGTGTAGAGTGATTTGTTAAAGGTTTCATGGACTATTTAGCACATTAAGAATTCAAATGTTTTGAATCATTGAATCTCAGTTTCTAGAATAAACCCTTGGGTAGCTATCCTTTTAATACTAATATGCAAGTCCCCACTGGTATGTTTTTTCTTAACAATCAGCTAACAGGCTGTTCTTTAGCAAAGGCATTTAAATGACATGGCAAAAACCAAGTATATTCCCACCAATACATGGTTATACTTCTAAGAATCCTACTGAGGTCTTATGCAGATGGGAAGCTAGGGATAAATATTATTAATACAGTCTGTGTCTTTATCCATTGGCTCTCTGTCCTTTTTATATGCAATTGAGCTATTTAAGTCCCAGATACTGCCTAAGGTGTGGAATGTTTCCTTTGCATCTGGCTTCAGTGTTTATATTTCCATTTTTGCTCTTTTCTGACCTTCAGTTTTTCTAAGTCTCAAAGGGGCAAATTATTAATTATCTGATTTGAACTATTTGTTTTTCCCCTCTATGATTTCCATTTCCTGTTTCCATATCTTTGTACAAGCTCTTGATTGGAAGGTTCTCTTTATCTCTATTTCACAAAAGCAGTGAAATTTCCCTTTAACCTCAAGCTATGTGCCACTTACTACAGGAGACTCAGTTATAGAGTCAAGAAGAGTTAAAAAAAAAAAAAAGATGGCCAGACTATTTTGGGAACCAATTTGTTATTATTGTTGTGGCTGAGGTACTTTAAACTTTATGACATTTCAATATGGGTTTCAAAATTTAAAACCATCAACTATCTCTTGCAAAGGAAGAGCTCTGATCTGCACAGAAAACATGTTTGGTTCCTAAGTGGATATTGAAAAATAGCTGCTGAGTATTTACTTAAGCCACAGGGGAGCTCTTTGTTTTGTTATATTGCCTAATAATCTATCTTGGCTATTGATACCAATGGGTTCTGCTGGCAATCTGTGGTCAGCCTGCCTCAACAAAACAGGCTAGACACATTTTCTGGTCCTACTGGCTAAGAACTTCTAAGGGTAGTCAGTCATGGTGATTTCTCCCAGTTGCTTTTGGGGCAACACAACTCAATGTGTCCGAGTATCCTTTTCCTCTAAGTCTGTTTAGTCAAAATGAAGATAGTGAATTGTTTCCTTTCTTTCTCAGCCATGACTATTTGCATCTTTTACTGCACAGATTATCACCATTTCATGCTAATGTTTCAATATAACCTCCTCACAAGCATGTAAGACTCAATTTCTCTTTCTTGCTTTTTTGGGGAACCATCCATTATAATACCCTAATTAGCTTTCTGAAATTATTCTGCATCTCAATTTCATTTGTAAAATGAGGAAATTAAATGAGGTGATTTCTAACATTTTTTCAAAAAGAGAGAATAGCAGTCACTAGAAGGTCTGCTTTTAAGTCAGGAACACTTGGGCTCAAGCACTACCTCGGATATAGATGCTACTAATTGTTTTGCCCGAGGTAAGCCATTTAATACCTTAGGGCCTTCAGGAAGCAAGCTTCAGAAAGTTTTCAGGTCAGGAGTTCCCTGTGTTGTTGTCGATTAGAAAATAATTCTTATCTATATAGTATTTTTAGTTTTGCAACATTCTTTATATAAATCACAGCTCTAGACAAAAGAAAAAAAAGGAACATTTATTGTGTAGGCAATTAAGGAAAATCAAGAAATTTAAAGGTTTTCTTCTCAAGCCAATAAGTTTTTATTCATTATATCTTTAATTTGATAGTGTCATATTAAATATTGTGTTCATGTCAATGCCATGTGTTACATATGCCCAATTAAAAGCTTAGCTTTTGGTTAAGAAATGGTTAAGAAACATTTCCTATTCCTTAAGCTCTATCTTGCTCTAACTTTTTTTTTGTTGTTAACACTGGAAAGGGGGCAAAAAGCCCCTTACGTCAACCTTATCTATTGCCAAAGCTGACATTTGTTTTTCATTAACTTCATATCCCTTCTCTTCTAGGCTTACCATGAATAGCAGTAGATTCCAGAGGCTGGATCTGTTTTATGTAAGCCTTTCATTGATAAGGAAAAGAGATTCTCCCATCTAAAGTGGAATTGTTCTTTTGGGAATTCTTTCTCTCAGACACTCATCTAGGTGCTTCACAATCAGAGGTCTTAGAATTAGTTTCATCCTCAGATGCAAATTATAGAGCAGGCATTGCTGCTAAAATACACAGTACAGACAAATCTGTATCTATGCTTTGGAAGAATGAGCTGTTGCTGCCTGAAGGCATGTTCTCCAGGCTGTGAGATAAGGCTCAGTTGGGACATTGGACTTTATACTCAGATTTCTGGGCAGGTTATGATATATTTGATTCTGAATGAATATCTGCATTTCAGTTGCATTTATTTTCCTGAGAGTGGCAGCTCCTACATGAGTTTATAGGTTTAGAGTTGGAAGGGACTTTCATATCTAGCTCAGAGGCTCCTAGACTTTTTGTTTCAAAGGCCCTTCTGGAAAGACCTTTGTGAAACTTATGGAGTTTTACTTGAAATATTATTTTTAAGTGTATAAAATAAAATACACATGGTTACAAAGGAAACCAGTGAAAGTGAAATATAGTCTGTAGACAGAAAGATTGTATTCTGGAGGTAGATCTCTAATAGTCACAGTAATTTTGAAGTAATGATATCTGTAAATGATCCTTTTGAGATTTTTTTTGACACATTTATACTGAGATATGAAAGTATCTGATTTCTATTGCTCAAAAAGTCACAGAAATTGCTAATACTATGATATCTTGTTGCTTACATTTACAATCAAAGAATTCTCAGCACCATATAGAACTTCTAAAAAAATTGACTATTTCAATAAGGCATTGAGATATTGCAAAAAAAAAAGTCAGAAATAGTAAACACATACTTTATATCAAAAGCACTACAAAGAGTAATTATTTTAGAGATCACAAAGAAAAGACCCAGACTCAAATAGAGACTTAATAATGAAATCCTAGATAATGATGGATCAAAAAATAAATCACAGTAAATACTGATGAAGATGATTGATGGACAACATACTCAAATTTCTGGAATGTGCTTTTATGCACAGTTATATGTTAACTATAATGAGAACATATAATTGACAGAAATACCAAATTTCAGTTGAATTTGAATAAAAATAAAGCGGTAATTCAAGTCCATAGAATCTCTGAAATTTAACCACAGACCCCTTGAAGGTTCATGAACCTTGAGTTAAGAAGCCCTGGTATAATCCAATCTCATTTTACAGATAAGGAAACAGCACCAATTTGTTTAAGAATATACAGCTAGAAAGTGGCTTGGCCTATACCTGAACCTTGCTATTCTGATTCCAAATTCAGCATTCTCTCTATTAAACAGTCTTACCATCTTATATGTCTAGTATTAAATCATAACAGTGACCCAAATACCCAAGAAAAGTTGGCATCTAAAAGCATCTTTGAGACAGAGGCTAGGGATATGAGGAGAAAGGAATGGAATGAGAACTGAGGGAAGAACAATAGATGTCTTCACATCATCCATCATGTCTTGAGGAAAGGGAGATTTGCTGACAATGTGATAGAAAGAAAAGTGGTGTTTTGGGGAAGAAAAAGGAGCTTAGGATAATATTATTGGCAAAAATTAAAATCCTTCACACTTATATACAACTTTATATCTTTCAAAGTACTCCCACATAGATATAGGTTTATAATAATATCTATAGATCTCATTATAATATATGTATTATGATATATACATGTATTATATTTGTATAATGAGATCTATAGACACTATTATATAATATAATATATTATGATATAGATATATCTATATTATATATCATTAATGTAAATATCCAAAGATACTGATATCTAAATTTTTTTAATTTTTGCAACAACTCTGTTGTACAAATATCTATAGATATCAATCTCTCTTCCTCCTTCTCTTCCTTCTTCCTCTTCTTCCTCTTCTTCCTGCTCCTCTTCCTCCTCCTCTTCTTCCTTTCTTCCTTCCAACAATCCCATGGGGGGAGGGAGGCAGGACTGGTAATATTTCAATGTTCTACCCGAAGAAATCTACACTCAGAGAAATTAAATGAATTATCCCAAAGTTACATAGCTAGCAAGTGGCAAAATTAAGAGATATCCAGCATTAAGAATAACATTCTTCTCTGTCCTCCAGGAACCAGTGAGAAACAGACCTAGGTAGAGTTTCCCTATAAAAGCAGTCTGAAGAGTAGAAAAATAGAGAAAATGAACAGTCATGGTTTTGCCAAGAGCTGGGTGAGAGAAAGCAGATGAACTCAGTTGGGCGAATCAATATAATGAGGTAAAAGAATAAAGAGACAAGGTCAATGACTCCACTTGGTTGAAGCCCTCCAAGCTCTTCTGTTTGGTACAGATGTGATTCAAGGGCAAGTTATATAAAGATGGAAGATGTTGCCAGAGGTCAGATACAGTCATCAAGGAAATTAGGGCAACACAGGCTGCCTTACACCTTCAAAGACAGATGCAAAACATTGGCCCTACTACCCAGCTTCTCTACATAAGAAAACTTTCCCAGTCCTCCCTAATTTTAGAGCCTTCTCTCTGAGATTTCCATTTTATCCTGTATATTTCTATCTTGTTTGTACATAGCTATTTGGGTATTGTCTTCTCCATTAGATTATAAATTCTTTGAGAGAAGGGACTAATTTTTACCTTTCTTTGTCTCTCTAGTCCTTAGCAGAATGCTTGGTACATAATAGATGCTTAATGACTTGACAATAAGACATTTGCTTTTAGTGCAAAGGAAGAAAGGGAAAATGTGATGATCTGGAGCAGGTGATAATGGTTTTTTTTTTTTTTTTTTGTTAATTTTTTTTGCTGAGGCAATTGGGGTTAAGTGACTTGCCCAGGGTCACACAGCTAGGAAGTGTCTGAGACCAAATTTGAACTCAGGTCCTCCTGACTTCAGGGCTTGTGCTCTAACCACTATGCAACCTAGCTGCCCCGATAATGTTTTTCTTTTGCTGTTTAATTAATAGTGGAGAGATTACAACCTTTTCTCTATTTAAAAAGGAATTAGTTCACAGACCTTAACCTTATAAAGCCAATAAGTGATGAAGTAAATAGAGCACTGGGCCCAAGGTCCAGAAAATCTGACTTCAAATGCCTTGACCCTAGGGAAGTCATTTAATCTCTGCTTCCCTTTCTTCAACTATAAAATTGGGATAATAAGAGCACCTACCTTCTAGGGTGGTTAGAAAGATTGAATGAGATTATATTTGTAAAGCATTTAGCACAAATGTCTGGCAAGAAGTAGACACTATAGAAGTGTTTGCTCCTTTCCCTTTCCCAAGGAGGGGAAATCACAACAAAGTGGAATGATTCCATTATTATTATATTATATATATTATATTATAAATATATTCTATATATTGTTATATAGAATATATTATATTATAAAGAGGACACCATAAATCTAACTTATTTCTCCTTCTGTGGAGGAGAGCCTTAGGGAAGGTGAGGGGTGGTATGAATAGAATCCATAATAGAAACATGGAATTTTCTCTCTGTTAGGGCCTCTCCCAGTTGGTGCCATTCCTTACCCTTATATATTTGTCACATGGGTACCACTTAGAAGAAAGTACCTGTATCCTGGCATTTATCAAGATGGTCTGACTGTCAATTCTTGGTCACAGGATTAAAGAAAGATTCTTTCCAAGGCCATGTATTATGTGACCCTTAAATTAGTCCAAATAAAGCTTTTAGATTCTGCCCTTGAGTCCAACTCTATGATTTCCCTTTCCTTAAATCTTTCTTTTGACAAGGCACATCTGGAACTCACTGTAGCTGAAGGACAAATAGCAAGAACTTTTTCTTAAACCATCTGTAATCCAAAACACTAAAAATGCCACCAGTGTAATTACAGTGAAGTGGAGGAGCCAACGAAAATTTCTCTGGATTCACTTTAAACCCAGGCTGCCCTGGACCAGGGCAGTAGAACATGTCTTGACACTTTAGACAATATTTGCAAGTGTTCTTCTCTGCAAAGGGGTCTGTTCTCCTGGCAGGGCACACCATGAATCATCAGATACAAGAGTTCTCTTTCTGATCCCATTTGTGGATTTAGTTAGTGCTATGGATTATTGACCTTTGACTCGGAAGGTGACATTGTTGCTATGGGTTTATCTAAGGGGGTTGAGTGTTACAGAGTAACCTCAGTGGCCCTTCCTATATTCCATGCATGTAAAAAAGCCTATTGGTTTTAGCATAGTGTGTTTGTGCATTAAGTGTTTATTTTATTTCATTTAGCTGAGGTTTTATTGAATCCATCAGCAATCAGTTTCTTCTTGTTCCTTCATTTTAATTATGTCCAACTCCTCATGATCCCATGTAGATTATTTTTGTTTTTGGCAACTATACTGGATCTGTTTGCCATCCCTTTCTCTCACTCATTTTACAGATGAGGAAACTGGTAAAATAGGGTGAAGTGACTTACCCAGAGTCACACAGCCAGGAATTGTCTGAGATTGGGTTTGAAATCAGAAAAATGAGTTTTAGAGACCCAGTTTATTAGGGTCATTGAAAAATTCACTTTTTCCCAAAGTTACAATTACAAATCATAAGATTTAGAGCTGGAAGCTACCTCTGACCTCAAAGAAAAAACTGAAGACCAAAGAGATTTTAAAAAAAAATCACTCAATGTTATCCATCTGTAAATATGAGGACTTGGATTTGACCTCAAGTCCTCTGACTTTTTATATTCTCTACATCACATTTATTTCACAGAACTTGAGGATCCTATAAAATCACATCATATCACAGATTTAGAGCCAGAGAAGTGACCACAGAGGCCATTTGGTCCAATGGCCAGATGAGGAAACTGAAACTTAGAGACTTGAGTTGACTTACCCAAAGTCACACAACTGCTAAGAAGCATGGTTGACATTCAAATCTATTTCCCCCTCAGATTCAAAACCCAATGCTTTTCCTTCTGCAAATTTCTCCTCCTTTCCCCTACCCCCAAATCAGAAACACTTTCTAGAATGGATTAACTGAGGGGGTAAAAGCTGGAAAAAACAATGGAAAGGAAAGGAAGATGAAGCAACTAGCACATATATAGTTTAAAAGATTTCTTCTGCCTTAGGACATGATCCATGACAGGACATCCCTATCAGGATCTACATATCAGATATCATTGTCAAGGGTGGAGCTGTGGAAAATCGCCAGTCCTTTTTTTTTTTTTGGCTGGCTTCAAGCTGAAAGAGAGATGCAGAGAAGTGGGTCATTCAAACCATACTGTTTTCATTGGCACCTCTTGGGTGCTTCTCTTGGCCAAGGATCTTGCTACTGAAATGGAAGACAACAAACAAGGAAGCTACACCAGGGGAGATAGATAGGAGGCACAACTTGAAAGCCTGAATCAAAATGGAAATCTCTGTGGAGGGAAAGGAATTGGTTCCCAAGCCCAATGTGAACATCTGGGAGCACACCAGGCAGGCAAAAATGCAGTGACACCTGTGTAGAAAAATAATTTGATGTCTCAGGGGTTACGGACATGGAGCTCCAAGTGGAATGGCTGGCTCTTTTTTTGGAAAGAGAATAGTTACAGAACTATTATTGAGCAATTGCTGCTTCCCAGGAATTACAATGTGGCTCTATCAGAGGGGCTAGATAGATGTTTTCTTTCCTTCTTTCTTTTCGATACCTGCTGAGTTTGTCTATTGCACATTCAGTCCTGGAGGCTCTTCTTACTCTTCCTGTTTTTGCCTCTGGATCACCAATATCTGTTTCCTGTGTCCTCTTGCTTCCCCCCTGGATTTTTGACATAAATATAGCACTTGACCTTCAGAACTGATGGGAAGGAGAAAGACAAGGAAAATAGTACAGTGATTTCAAGATCTAATCTTGGGGGAATGAACACACAGAACTCCATTGTGATAGCAAAAAAAAAAAAAAATGCTATGGCAGATTGAGTTAAATAGTGCCTGAAGATTTTTTGGCTTGGAAGCTTAGGGAGTAACTTCTGGATGCAACCAGAATGCTTTGGCTATTGCACGCCAGCCCCCTATAGGAATGGACATCCATTCAGTTAGGTTCTTTTCTTTTATATCATAGGGTCCAACCAGGATACTTTGTCTATTGCATCCCAGACTCCTCTAGGAATGGACATCCATTCAGTTAGGTTCTTTTCTTTTATGACCACAGGGTCCCTTGCAAAGTGCTCTGCAGCTAGTGATGACACTATATATTAGTGAAAGATTCATGACTGGGAAGTTTTAAAATATTACTAATCATTTCAATAAGCAGTCATCAAGCTTTATCTGCACTAGGTACTAAAGATATAAAAAAAACATAATTAAATGTTTTCTTTCCTCAAGAAGTTTGTATTCCTCAAAATACCCCTTTTCTATAATCCAGTGCACAGATACTTTGTAAACACTAGAATTCAAGACATAATGACATTTCAGACATAATAAAATTAGATAAATGCTTAACATAACCCCCTTCTTTTTTTGATCCTAAATAGTTTCCTTGGACATTTCCCAATATTTACTTATAAAACATCCTTAGTTGGTCCTTTGTTTCCTATGTGAGCCTTCTTTTGAATTTCTGTGGCTGAGTCTCCAAATTTAGTTCAAGCTCAAGTGAAAAAATGTTGGTTTATAATATTTGGAAGCAAAAGATTGACTTAGTGTAGGTTTGTGCTAATGACCTTTTGAATTCTGGGGAAGCTTGCCAGCTCCACACTTTTCAGGACCTGAGTGGATATCAAGAAACACTTTTTTTTTTCCTGCCATGAATTTTCATGCAGCTTCCTGCAGAATATTTGTCAAACAGTCAAAATTTCTGCAACAGAGAAGTTCATTCAGAAAACTGAAGAATGTTGGCAACTTTATAGATCACTGTTATTCTTCCTTTTCACCTCAAAAATAAGTCATTTCAAAATGTAGATACTCATGGTGAGAGATCAGAATGATTCTGGAGGAATAACCTGGATCTCTCTTGATCTACTTCTAATCTTCCAATGCTAGGCCTACTTTCTCAGTTTGGTTTTAGTCAATAAACATTTATTAAGTGCTTTGTTGTTTTAGCACAGTGATGAGGAAAAAAAAAGTATGAAAAAGACAGTTTGAATCCTCAAGGAACTGATAATTTTGTGGGAGAAGGCAACATACAAAAAAAGCTGAAAAAAAAGTGGGGAAAATACCCAGCACAGTGTCATGGTAGAGAAGTGAAAGAAATCCAAAATGAGGGCATCTGGATGGGAAATGAGATGTCTCTCCTGTGCTTTCTTGCTTAATAAAACTTGGAGTTCACATCTCTGTGTCCAATTTGATGAGCAGAGGGTTCTGCTGAAGACTGAGAACTAAGGCTGATTGGATCTTGCAGAATGATGGGGTTTCCCAAATATAAGGTTTCTGGGGGCATGATAGAGAAATTTTAAAAAAGCAGAATGAATGAAGCAGAGTGGTAAATGAGAGAAGTTACTTTCTATTCCGGGAAGAGTTCAGAACTATGGGTTTTCTGTTGTTAGGATATCTTTGCATTCTATAAAGAGAAAAAAAAATAAGTAAACTGTCATCAAAAATCAGTCTCTCCTACTTAATGATACTTTGAATACAAGGAGGCAAGTATTTAGAGTGGAATATTATTAGTAAAAAAAAAAAAAGACCTCAGAGAGTCCAACCCACACACCAGAATTCCTTCCACAACCTCTCCATTAAGATATCCACTTGGAAATATACAACAAAGAAGAACTTGGGAGACCCCTTAAGGAAACACAGGTTTCCTTCCTCTTTGGGTTCCATTCATCACCCTCATATCTGTCTTCTCAGTGCTCAATATAGCATCTAGGTTGGCTGCAAAATCTCCTTCACTAGAATATTTTAAAAATTGAATATTATTTTTTCAATCAACAAAAAATATCATCTTCCCCCACAACTGAAAAAGAAAGAAAAACAAAATCCTTGTTAGAAAGATGTCCACATGTCAAACAAAGCAAATTCCCACACTGATCATCTTCAAAAATTATGTCTCAATCTGCAATGAGTCCATCATTTCTCTCTCAGGAGATGGGCTTCATCATGAGTCTTCCAAAATTATGACTGGCTATTCCTAAATCTTTCAGATTTGCTTGTCTTTACAATATTGTTGGTGTTGGGTGAATTATTTTCTTGGTTCTGCTCACTTTATTCTGTATCAGATCATAAAAGTCTTTCCAGATTATTCTGAAACTGTCTCCTTAGTAATTTCTTATACCACAGTAATATTCCATCACATTTATATACCATTTGTTCAGCCATTCCCCAATTGATAGATATCCCCTCTGTTTCTAGTTCTTTATTACCATAAAAACAGCTGCTTACAGTATGTTTGTACATTTTATTTTGAATTTATTTTGGCTTAGGACTGAATCCCTTATTGAATCTCTTACCTCCCTACTTTTTCCTCTTCCTTTCATTTCCCTGCTGAGTAGGAATCCAGTTTTGTGTGTATGTGTTTATGTATATATGTGTGTATGCATTCTTTAACTAGTTTCAGATAAGAACGAAGTTCAAGTGTTACCCACTCCTTCAACCCTCCTAGTGGATTAAATTTCTATTTTTTTAACCTTGTTATATGAGATTATTTTCCTTATCCTTCCTTTCCCCCCTTTCCCTCTTTTTTCCTCTCCTATTCTTTTTTTTTGATCATCAAAACATAATTGAACAATTTAGTTTAGTTAGTCTTTGATTAGATTCCCTCTATGATCTCTGATAATAATATGGTTCTATAGGAATACATATATCATCTCTCCATATTAGAATGTAAGCAATTTATCCTTATTTAATCCCTTGTAATTGCTAATTTTTTTTTTACTTTTTTATGCTTCTTGTCACAACTGTATTTGCACTTTAAGGTGTCTGCAGTTCTGATTTTTTCATCAGGATTGCCTGGAAGTCCTCTACTTATTAAAAGTTCATTCTTCCTCTCCACTTTACTCCCACCTCCCGTAGGATTATACTGGTTTTTTTCTGAGTAAGTTATTAGTATTTTTTCTCCCAGGAACATATCAAGAAAAAAATTTTAACATTCATTTTTACAAGATTTTGAGTTTCAAAATACCTTCTCACCATCCCTTTCTTCCCTTTTCTCTTTTGAAGATGGTAGGCATTTTAATATAATTTATACGTGTGCTATCAGGTAAAGCATATTTCTGTGTTAATCAGGAAAAGAAGAAGAAACAGATAAAAAACAAGAAATAATAAAGTGGAAAAAATATGCTTCAATTTGCATTCAGAGTCTATCAATTCTTTGGTTGTGGTTAGCATTTTTTTTTGTTTGAGCCCTTTGTACTTATCTTGGACCACTGTGTCACTGAGAAGAGCTGAGTCAATCATAGCTGACAATCACACAACATTGCTGATAGTGTGTACAGTGTTTCCCTGGTTCTGCTCATTTCACTTTCCATCAGTTTGTACAAATCTTTTCAGGTTGTTTTTTTTTTTTTTTTTTTGAAATCTGCCTGCTCACCATTTCTTATTGCAGAATAGTATTCCATTATATCCATATATCTGCTTGTTTAGCCAATTTCCAATTGATAGGCATCCTCTCAGTTTCCAATATTTTGCTGCCATGAAAAGGGCTGCTATAAATATTCTTGCATGTGCAGGTCTTTCTCTCTTTTTATGATCTCTTTGGGAAAAAGACCTAGTAGTAGTTTTGTTGGGTCAAAGGGTAAGTGCAGGTTGATTGCTCTTTGGGCATAAAAGAACTCAAAGCTTTTTTTTGGTAAGAAATCCTAAGCATTGTTTTTACATGTAATTGAGGAAAAAATAATTTGTGAATTAAAAATAAACAAATAGATTTTTATTAGGGGAAAAAGAAAGATGGAATCAAGCATCTCTACATAAAAACAGGCTGACCCAAAAGAAGAAAAATGTTTTTCGATGACCTTCAAAAGTACTTTAAAAATCTGATTCAGTGAAAAGTCCTACTTATTTGTGAGAAATCAGGGGCAACAAATCACTGTATAAAGTTTAGTTGGGCTATTTCTTCTGACAAAGCACTTTCTCCCAGACTGAATTCTGATACTGCCTTAGTTTATCCCTTCATTCCCTTCCTTAGCCTTATTTTCACTTCTTGGGACAGAGAAGAAGAAAAGAAGTCTGGAGAGGGTTTTAGTAATCTCCTTTTCCTTTCTTTTCCTATTTTTTGAGTCTGAAAATAATGCATAAGGGTTTAGGTCTAGACTTCTACATATTATGTATGTGACCATGAACAAATTATTTAATTTATCCAAGTTTCAGTTTTCTTATCTTTAAATGAGGTAGTTGGTCTAGATCATCTATTATCTCTTTCAAATTTCAAATTTATGATTTTGTAACCCTTAACTTAGATAAGGTTGAGAAAGGGAATTACTGCCTTATTAAAATGGGAAATTTTTAGAGGTCAGATTGAAAAAGATACTGGGTTATATGTAACTTAATTCCCTTCTAAGGGGTATGTTCTTTCAGAAAAAAAGACTTTGGCCAAAATTTCTTTTGGGACACCAGAATTTAAAGTGACATTACTTTTACGGACTCTCTTTTTTGCTTTTGTTCCTCTTTTTATTTTCAATCTTTTCCCACTCCAACTCTCAAATGGCAGTTTTTTTTTTTTAATGAGAATAGCATCATAGAAGAGACCTCAAATGCCAGCTAATCTAATCCTCTCATTTTACAGGAGAAAACATTAAGAATTGGTAAGTAACTTTTCCAAGATCATACACACAATGCTAAAAAAAAAAAAAGGCAAAAGATACTTCCTGAGTTCAAGGAGCTCACAGTTTAAGGGGGAAATACCATGAAAAGAACTATGGACAAACTAATGATATCAAGATAAATTGAAAATAATCAACAGAGGGAAGGCTAGTGCCTTATGGGGGATTTGAAAATGTTTCTATATAAGGTCAGATGTTAGCTGGGACTTGAAATAAACCAAGAAAGCCAGGAGGCAGAATAAGAAATGAAAGTATTCCAAGCATGGGAGAACAGTCAGTGAAAATGCCCACAGTGTGGAAATGATGTGTCTTATGCAAGGAACAGCAAGGAGAGCAGTCACTGGATAGCAGAAAATCATATAAATGTATAGTTATAATGATAATTGTTATTGAAACAACTTTCTAAGACTTTAAGTTGTAGAGCACTTGACAATCTGCATTGGTAGAGGGGTCAATATGGCAATAAATAGAGCACTAGAGAAAACTGTGGAGGATGATGAAGATGATGATGACGATGATGATGATGGATGTTATGGAGTCAAATATTCACAATTTTCAACTATACAGAACAAGTAGTTTTCAAAATATAGAGACCTAGCAGAGGAGAGTAAAATCATGGGAGAACAGGCTAAGATACATTTGTCATCATGCTAATTTCAGAAAATATCTTTCATAAGCCAATAGTGAGCTTGTATCCTGACACTTTTATTCAACTAAATTTAATTCAACTGTGCAATAATAGTATGTAAAATATTAAACACAAAAGAAAAAGAGAAAAATGGCAACTTATTCCAGGACCATTCTATGTGACAATTACAAAAAGATGAGACCAAGATAATAATTGTAATAAATGAGTGTAAAACATTCAGCATATGTCTGTCAGGAGGTCCAATAGAATCCATGGATGAAAATGCTATCTGCAATTATCTTGATCTTTTCCAGATGTGATCATACTGATCACAAAGTTATTAAGGACACAATTATGACTGTTTATATCAAGAGACTCATTAGCATCTCGAAGCCAAAACTCAATGGGTAGAACATGTTCATAACATGAGTCTTAATGTCCATTGGAATAATAACATTAATGATAGTATATTTAGAGAATATCCAATAAGATGCTCAACATGAAAATTTGTTTTTCTTGATGATGTGTACTTGTTACAAATTTTCCCCTTCACCCTCAGAAGTGGAGGGAGAGAAAATAAATGCTTCTTAATTGAAAAAAAGAAAAATCTGAAAGTATTCAAACAAAAGTTTAGATAAGAATAAACAAAGAGAGAACTCATAAGTATCTAACACAGCTATAGAAAGACAAACATTTGCTCATCAAAAATGAGGAAGAGCGTTGAGAGATCTCCTCAGATTATATGTCAGGTTAAAATTTTATAGAAAAACTTTCTGAACAGATAGATATCACTTCATAGAGCAATGGTAAAGACTGATAACAGTTATCTACTTATAAAATGTAACTCATATTGCTTTACCACGAGATGGAGCCTATCAAATAGTTAAATTTTAGAAATGGAAACCAAAGTGTCTCCTGGGACATTCACATGAACTCAACCAACAATATGTCAGGAAAGATGTGTCGAATAAGTAGCTGAGTCAAACAAATTTGTTTACAGACACAGATAGATTCATGGTAACAACACACGAACATTCATTGCTAACCAGCAGCTGCAGAAAATTAATCCTCAAGGGTCCCTTATTTAATAATAGCATTTATATTCTTTTTTTTTTTTTTGCTGAGACAATTGGGGTTAAATGACTGGCCCAGGCTCACACAGCTGGGAAATGTTAAGTGTCTGAGATCACATTTGAACTCAGTCCTCCTGACTTCAGGGTTGGTGCTCTATCCACTGCACCAATTAGCTGCCCTTATATTATTATTATTGATATGTGCCAGGCACTATGCTTAGCATTTTAGAAATTTCTTCTCATTGGAGCCTCACAACAACTTTAGAAGACAGGTGCTGAGTAATTTCCATTTTACACTAATTCTAAATGATTTGCCCTTTGTCACACAGCTGGTAAGAGTCTGAACTGAATTTGAATTCAAGTCCTGATTTCTATCTATTATTCCACTTAACTATCTCTGCATTTATAGATCAACAAATATAAATGGTAGAAACTATAACATAACTTTGAAGCTCAACAATTAGCATTTGCTGAATAACTAGAAAGACATAATCATCCAGAATTATGCACCCCAAACTCACTTTTCCTTGTAAATTAACAGTCAGGAAACTCCCATATTACAAATAGATTCCCTCCCCCCAATATCCTTGAAAATAAATGATAGTTGAATTTGAGCATAATTATAGACATAACAGTCACCCATGATTGTTTAGATGTAACATTGAGCCACAAAGATTGAACAGAATTTTAAATAGAAATTGCTATATAAAATACTTATAACCTCCAGGATCTCTGGGATGAAAAGTTTTCCAAATATAGAGACCTAATGGAAAAAATCAAATCATATGGGAACAGGAAAAAGTGCTAATTCCATTGTCCTATTGGCTATTGGAGTCATCCCAAAGATGCTTTCAAGAAGACTGAAAAAGATAAACTTGCAATCTAACATTGTCAGTTTAAAAAATTTATTTTGCCCATCTAGTCAAAACTTGCCCAATATTAAACATAAAAAACAATAACAGTGCATTCTAGAACTTTTTCTATCTCAAATACAAAGATAAGAAGCATAGAATAACATTAACATTAGAAATATTCTTATTATTTTGGCCACATACAGATAGAGGTGACTCTTTCCATAATTTGTCACAGGAAGACCCTAAAGGCAAAGGGTTTGAGACTAGATAGGAAGGCTGCCTCCTGCTGGGATTAAACTACTCCTCAACTCTGATGTCATCAACTTTTTGACCTGATAATTTCTTCATGTGAGTGGGAAAAGACAGATACAGAATGTTCTTTGTATTCCCATAAAAGCCCCATTTTCATGTTATCAACTGATATTTGTTCAAATGGGATATGAAAGAACTCTGATTTTTTTGGTTTTTATTTAAAATATAACATTTCACCCTTCTAATTAATCAACTAATCTTGTGTTGCCCATGTACTGTGTTGAATGGATAAATGAATCTATCTAATGAAGTAGGGGAGATGGGATTCCTGTTTTTCAAGTTTCCATATTTATTTATTACCATTGTAAATCAAATCAGGACTTTTAGGAGAAGGTCTAAAAAGCAAAATGAACTCATGAGCTGAGGCATGTCAAGTTAAATATGCAACTGAGTAGAGGGAGGAAGGAGTTTCAGCTCCTATAAATGTCTTTGTGACAGGTATTTATGATTTAAGTGCAAACTGAAATCACTGCAACACTGGGTAGTAAAAAATATACTATCTTCTAATTGACTAATATTTTAAAAATTCCCTCCCTTTTTATTTATTATTATTATATATTTTAATTTTAATTAATTTATAATTAAAAATATTAGACCAGGGAATGAAATAAAAACATTTCTAATTGGAGAAAGATTTTGAGACCTTCCATCCATGCACTGTATCCACTGGCTGGATAAAGGAGTAGAATTCTCACAGTGTATACATCTGAGGTAAGAATGGGATAGTTAAGTTGTGTAGTGGATGGAGAATAGGATCTGGAGTCCAGATTTGTGCTCAAATATGGCCTTAGATGCTTACCAGCTGAGTAACTCTAGACATATCACTTAACTTCTGTCTGATTCCGTTTCCTCAACTATAAAATGGGGATATTAATAGCCTGTACCTTTGAAGATTATTGTGAGGATCAGAGTACAGTTGTAAAGCACTTATCATGTGCCTAGCACATAGTAGATACTTAATAAATGCTTGTTTCATTCTTTCTTTTCTTCAACAGATTAGCTAGCATTCTCTGAAACTCAGAGACTTCTGTGAGTGAAAATGGTCTGATTGAAATAAGAGAATGTTGGAGGAAAGAAAAATCAAGATGTATGACATTTATTATTTAATTTGCAGTAAGGTTTTATTTGGCATTTATTACCAAGGAATAGTCAATGATATCCAGTTTTTGTTTTAGCTTCTTGTTTTGGAGAAAACTAGTATCTTTTCAGGGAGGAACCCTTCTAAGGCATTATCAGCTGTAGCTAAAAGCTGAAATGGAGGGTCCTTCAATCGAGGGAGTTTTTGTATCCTAAGTCAATCCTGAAAGTTCAGATTCTGCCAATTTCTCATCATGAAGTGAAATGAAAGTTCCCCTGCATTGAACCATTCAAAGGTGCAAAATGATTTAACAAGCCCTTGGGGTGGGTGGGGGTGGGACCTCAAAAGTTTTCAAAGCCAAGAAGGTCCTGGGATATCCTCCAATTTTTATATTTTAAGTGTCTAAATATTCAAGAACAGACAAGTCCTGCAAGTCACTATTATTCAAGTTTTTATCAAATTAAAAGGAACATCTACTTCACACAGAAATACAATGTTCTTGGCAGTTGTCCTTTTGGAGGGACACAGGATTTTTTTCTTATCACTCTCCTCCTAGAGAATGCCCTTAGCATCTGGGTGCACTGGGTCAGGAAGCAATAAAAAGTTTGTTGGGATTAATTTGTGAGGAAACAATTTGTGACTTTAACAGAGGGAAAGAAAAAGAGGATTCTTTGATATGAACTGGTTATATTCATTCTGCTTATGTGTGTGTTCGTGTCATGGGATAAGCTATAACTCCTTTCTAACAGAAAAGTATCATGGGATTGTGGATAGAGCACTGACCTCTGACATATACTAGCCATATAGTCCTTCCCCAGGAGTTTCTCTATTAATGAAAACACAAGTCCAGATCAAAAAGGAAATAGTGTGGTCTTCTTTACTCCTAGCCAATGCTCCTTCTATTGAATTCATGAAATATTAAACTCAAAGGCAAAAGGAAATTAAAAATATTGGTGTAGTGGGTAGGGAGCCAATCTTGAAGGTGGGAGGACTTCTGACACATATGGTGTGTATGACCAATGTACTTAACCCCCAAGTGCTGTAGGCAGTTTTTAAAGATATAAGTTGCAGAAAAAGGTGTCAATTTATGTTGGTAAAAGAGTTTTTTTAAACCTGGGAATTCCTTGTGTCATTGAAATCACAAGTCCCAGTCATTATCTCTATTCAATTAAATGATCTAGGCTTAATAAAAGTAATTCATTTAGGAAATGCTATTATTATATTATATACATAATATAAAAATAATTTTTATTAGTTTTTGACATTTACTTTTATAAGATTTTGATTTCCATTTTTTTCTTCCTCCCTTGTCTTTCCCCTCCCCAAAACAAGTCAATCTGATATAGGTTGTACAATCATATTAAACCTATTTTCACATTAATCATGTTGGGCAAGAAGAATCAGAACAAATAGGAAAAATCATGAGGAAGAAAAAAACAACCAAAAAGGTGAAAATAATATGCTTTGCTCAGCATCCAGTCTCCATAGGTCTTTCTGTGGATGTGGATAGCATTTTCTATTATGAATCTTTTGGAATTGTCTTAGATCATTGCATTGCTGAGAAGAACCCTCTATCAAAATTGAACGTTGCCTAATGTTGCTGTTACTATGTACTGCTTACTTCACTCAGCATCAGTTCATGTAAATCTTTCATAGGGTTCTTGTTGAAATTGTAAGAAGCATTATTTTACTACAATTTCTCAGCAAAACTTGGAAAGTACAATTTTAAGATGTCAGAACTGGGAGGGACCTTAAAGATCCTTTAGTCCAGACATCAGCAAATTACAGTCCACAGACAAATCTGATCCACCACCTATTTTTATGGCCTTCAGACTTTCCTATAAAAATGTAAAAATCATTCTTAGCTGCAGGACCCTACAGAAATAAACAACTGGACCTGATTTGGTCTGCAGGCTCTAGTTTGCAGCTATTCTAATGCCTTTATTCTACAGATGAAGAAATTGATGTTTAGAAGGGTGAAATGATTTGTCAAAGATCACAAGCAATTTGTCTAAAAAATATTTTAATGAACTAGAAGGCCAATACGAGCCAAATACGTGACAGTTGGCAGCTAGGGCAAAATTAAGCTGCCTGAACAGAGCCGTGGTATCCAGGAAAAGGGGAGTGAGCATTTCATTGGAATGGACACATCTGAAGGATTTGGTTCTTTTTTAGCAAGAATATTAATAAACTGAAGATTCCAGGGAAGAACAAGCAGGATGATGAAAAGCTTCAATTTATGCCACATGAAGATAAAGTAAATGAAATGGGAATGTAGCAAAGGGATTGGGGGAAGGAGGGCATGATAAATAGCTCGAGGTATTTGAAAGGCTATTAGAGGGGAAAGTGGACAGATTTATTCTTCTTGGCTCCGAGGGCTTGACTCTGGGGAGTAATGTGTGGAACTGGCAAAGTGGCAAATCTGGAGGTCTTCAAGGGAATATTGCTTGACCTTTCCAATGTGTTCTAGAGAGAATTTTTGTTTAACTCTAGCCTGGAACTCTGAGGTTGCTGACCATTCTAAGATGCTGTGGTAATCCTAAGAAAGCCAGTCCTTGTCACGCCAGCTTTCTGGCTATCACCTCATCTTGCTCCCTAAGTAATCTTGTCTTCTGCCCTGGTCCTAAGATTTCTGCCTTTTTTTGGTCTACTCTCTATATAATGATGCACATTCATCTTTCCCCTTACCACTCCTTCCTCTCCCATTAATGCTGTTCCTTCCCATTAGAATGTATGCTTCTTCAGTTAAGGGACTGTCTCGTTAGCTTGTTCCTAGATAATGGATGACCCAGTGCCTGGTATATAATAATCACTTAATAAATTATCTATCTATATATCTACCTACCTACCTATCTACTTAACTAACTATCCTTTCTGTTCATCTGTTTACCTGTCTATCGATCGATCGATGGATCTATCTATCCTTTCTACCTTTCTGTCTCACCCTCCCTCTTTTCTTCCCTCTCTCTCTCTTTCTCTCTCTTTGTTTCTCTCCCTCTCCCTCACTCATTCTAAGTCTGTCTCTGACTCTCTCTTTCTCTCTCTGCCTCTGTCTCAGTCTGTCTGTCTATCTGTCTCTATCTCTCTCAACTTACATCCATCCATCTAGCTAACTATCAACAAATCCAGGCCTAGAACTCAGGCCTTCTGACTCCCAGACTATCATTGGCACAAATGAGGAAAGCTTTGAGCTCTTGTTACTTCTTGACAAACATTGAAGTCAAATCAAGTTATGGGAAAAAAGACTACAATGTCAACAACAAATGCTGCTGGGAAGCTGACAATTTAAATCTTGCTTAAAGGAATAAATCTAACTTTAGTTACTCTAAGATTTTTCCAGAGGATTTTGTAAGGGTAAATTTAAGATTGTTGTTTGACTAATCTCTTCTGACAAGTCAATTTGCTTTCAGCACAGTGATTACCAGTCATAATCTAAAGTTGTTTGAGGGTAGCAGATGAATGTTTCCTTTGAAATCAATCAATGGGATTGAGGCTAAAAGACAAATGTATTTTTAATATGCACTTTATTTTAATACAAAGTATATAAGAAAAAATAATTGAAATGGAGGCTCTAACTTGGAGCTATGAAAAGAACATGTAGAATGAAGACCTGGGTTTGAGTTTCAGCTCTGCCATCTCAGGAAGAAGCCACTTAACCTCTATGGGTCTCAGTTTCTTTATCTAGAAAATGAGAATATTGGAAGAGATGATTTCTAAGGATCTTTCTAGTTCTAGATTCTATGAAATCTGAGATAGATTAGTTTAACCTAAACTTTCTAATTTTTTGCAAAATATAGTGCTATGTACATAGTAGGTTAATAAATCTTGAGTTGAATTTGCATAGTACTTGGGGTAGACCTCTGAATCTACTTCTGAGACAGCTCTGAATGGGGAATAAAGGTGATAGATGAAGGATAAACTTGAAATTGATCAAACAGTAGATAAACAAACAAAATAGAACTTGGTGATGGTAGTTTAATAATCTCTGTGGAGATTCTCATGTGATACAAGTGTGATGAAATTAGAGGCACAACATCACATTCCAAAAGGGTTTAATTAATTGGGAGAGAATTCAGGTTCATTCTTTTCTATGATTTACCCAAATGACATTTCTGGGGTCCTGACTTATTTACTCTATCATGGAATGAAGAGCTAAAAGGAACCTGAGAGATTATCTAGCCCATCTCTTTATTTGGGAGATGAAGGACTTATCTGATCCACATTTAGTGAACTTTCCCTTAAACTGTGTTGCCTTTCCTTAAGCCATATATTTTTTTTATTACCTCTCCCCTCCTATCCCTTAGCCTAAAACTTTATCTTCTTAACAGAAAAAAAGAGGTCATTAATCCTGAACTCTTATCTCTATTTCTCCACATCAAACCCTCTTTACATTGTTTTTCACTCACTCCCATCTCAGAGAAAGAGTCAGTCCTTCTCCCTTTCAAGATTTTTTGCTTTTATCCTTGGTTTTGCACCCTCCTCTTTCCTCTAGGAGCTTACTTCTATGGTTATCTCTTTCATCTTCAATTGATTATCATCTGGCTATTTGCCCAGATATTACCAGGTCTACCTCATTCTTAAACCCCAGATCTTTTTGAGCCTCGGATCCACCTTTTCTTCTATAAGCATCTCCTTTTTCCTACCCTATAAGCCATCACACAGTCAGTTCAAGAACAAAGCCAAACAAATGAAGGAATCATCAAAGTATTTGGACAAGATTCAAAGGAGGGAGAAATAGAGATAGTATGGTGGGAGTACATTACATAATACTCAACTAAAAGGAGGAAATGTATTCATGAGTTCTTAGTGAAAAACACAAAGGTGGCACTTAGAAAGGGTAAAAGGGTAATGAAGGGCATTGTCTGGATGTCTTTCTGCTAAGAGCAGAGCGGCAGATGCAAATTTTTGGACATATCTTGTTGATAATTTCATTTTTGCTGAAGGCAGAAGTGATGAGAGAAGTTGCTACTCTGGATTTGATTTTCACTAACAAGCAGGAAGCATTTGGCAAGGCAGAAATGATAGGAACCTTAGGAAAAAATGACCTAACTATCCCAGAGTTCATGATAGATAAGTAGGGGAAATCTGGACGTATTCTGATATACAAATTAATTTGGGAAAAATATATTGCAGAGAGTTCAGAGAAAGGGGGAAATTCCCCCAAGAAGGGTGAGAGAGAGAATATTAAAATTCCACTTAAGAGAACACCCATTTTTCTGATGTATAAGAAAAGTATCTATCTATCTATCTAAAGATAGATAGATATCTAAAAGAGACTGGTGTGATTAAGTCACTAAGAAATGAGCTAAGAAAACTCTGAAGAATCCTCAATGTGCCCTAGTTCTCATGCTCATGCTCATATGAACCTATATCCCAGTAAATATGATTGCCAAATAACTCTCAATGATCCTTGAAAAATGGTAGTGAAAGGGAGGGGTGATCTCCAAATTAGAGAACAATAGAAGAGAAAATGGATTCATGCCAGATTAAAATCATATTTTTTATTAGGTTACTAGATGAGAAGAATATTGTAGCTAGGGTATACCTGAGGTATTTTAAAAGTTTTCACACTATCCCTGTGAATAAGATTGAGAGATAAAGAAGGAATAATAGTAGAATAGATTTGGGAAATGTCTGAATGATGAAATGCAAAAAGGAGTGATTAATAGATTAATGTCAAACTAAAAAGAGAATGATTCACTGGAGTGTCATGTAGGGTTTTATCCTTTGTCCTGATTTCTTTAATATTTTTAGCAATGGCTTGGATGAAAACATAGATGTTAAACATCCAGATGATATGAAGCTGGGAGGATTAACTAACATGGCAGATAACAAAATCAGGATCCAAAAAGTTCTTGATAGTTAGAAAATGGCCATATTTAATAAGATCAGGTCATATATATGGATAAATATAAAGACTTATTTAAAGAATTGGGAAGGTTGGACAAAATCAAAGGCAGTGTGACTCTAGAATCAGAGGACCTGGTTTCAATAGGAAAACTGGGACACTAATACATTGTTGGTGGAGTTGTGAACAGATCCAACCATTCTAGAGGGTAACTTGAAACTATGCCCAAAAGGCTATCAAACTCTGCATATCCTTTGATCCAGCAGGGTCTCTACTCAGGCTGTATCCCAAAGAGATCTTAAAGGAGGGAAAGGGACCCACATGTGCAAAAATGTTTGTGCCAGCCTTTTTTTGTAGTGGCAAGAAAATGGAAACTGAATGGATATCAATTGGAGAATGGTTGAATAAATTATGGTATAGGAATGTTATGGAATATTATTGTTCTATAAGAAATGATCAGATAAGCCTGGAGAGATTTGCATGAACTGATGCTAAATGAAATGAGCAGAACCAGGAGATCATTATATATGGCAACAATTAGATTATTTGATGATCAGTTCTGATGGACATGGTTCTCGTCAACAGTGGAGTGATTCAGACCAGTTCCAATGATCTTATGATGAAGAAAGCCATCTGCACCCAGAGAGAGGACAATGGAAACTTAATATGGACTACAATATAGTATTTTCACTCTTTTTGTTGTCGTTTGCTTGCATTTTATTTTTTCTCATTTTTTTCCTTTTTGATCTGATTTTTCTTGTGCAGCATAATAATTGTGGAAATACATGTAGAAGAACTGCACACATTTTACATATATTGGATTGCTTGCCCCTTAGGGAAGGGAAAAATTAGAACACAAGGTTTTGGAGAGGTCAATGTTGAAAATTATCCATGTATGTATATTGAAAATAAAAGTCTTTAATTAAAAAAAGGAGAGCACATTCACAACTAGGAAAATCAGAAAAAGCATCATTGGGAGGTAGCTTTTAAGCTGGGCTTTGAAGGAAACTAGAGATTTTATGAGGTAGGGGTAATTAGGGTGGGAACTTGGGACATTAGGAGTCACCAGTAGCATTAAAGACATGAAGCATGGGATATCATGTAAGAGGAAAAGCCATGAAGAGATCAGGGACCTGTAGCTGACATAAACTTGTGGTAAACATGATAGCTGTCTTCATATATAGGAAAGGCTGTAAATAATAGTCAATAAATACTTCGTAAGCACCTCCTATGTGCCAGGCACTGTGGTAGGGATACAAATATGAAAAAGAAAGACAATTGTTGCCTTCAAGGAACTTACAATCTTATAAGGAAAGACAATATATACAGAAGAAAATTTAAAAGGGGGTGAGGTAGTAATCTGGAGAAGCTAAAGAAATTCAAATGAGTGCAGCCAAGTGGGAAATAAGGAGGAGAGAGTTCTCTTATTTGCCTTCCTTAAGTGGAGGTTGAGTTCATGATTTTACCTTCTAATCACAGAGGCAGAGGGGAGAATGTATTTCAGATGAGTACAAGGCTGATTGGATCTTGAAAGATGATGGCAGAAATTAAATTTTTTTGCTTGTCCTAAAAGAATAAATCTAGGAGAAATGAATGTAAATTACAGAGAAGCAGATTTCAGCTTAATTTAAGGAAACTTTTCCTAACAATTACAGCTGTCTCCAAATGGAATGGCCTGTCTTGGGAATTAGTAAGTTCCCCATCCCCTGAGATCGTCAGAGATAGCTGAATGAATATTTGTTGGGGACATTACAAATGGAAATCTTTGTTAAGTCCATTAGAAATAAATTAGATGATCTGACAACTCTGACACTGTCTCTCCCTCTCTGTCTCTGTCTCTCTGTGTTTCTCTTTCTCTCTCAGCCTCTCTCTGTTTCTCTCTCTTAGTCTCTCTCTGTTTCTTTCTCTCTGTGTCTCTGTCTCTGTCTCTCTCTCCCCATTTCTCTTTTTCTCTCAGCCTCTCTCTTTCTCTCTGTTTCTTTTTCTCTCTTTCTGTCTCTGTTTTTCTCTCTCAGGCACTCTCTGTGTCTCTTTCTGTCTTTCTGTTTTTCTCTCTTTCTCTCTGTGTGCCTGTCTCTGTTTCTCTCCCTCTCTCTCTGTTTCTCTCTGTTTCCCTTTCTCTCTCAGCCTCTATCTCTCTCTCTCTCTGTTTCTCTGTCTGTCTGTCTGTCTGTCTCTTTTCTTTTCTTCTGGTTTGAGTCTTAAAAAAAAAAAAAAACACTTCCTAGTTTTCCTTCATCTGGACTAATTTACTTCAACCCTTTGGAAAAATACACATTAAAGGAGTCACATAACAATTGTTTATTAAAAGCAACCTTCATATTAGCGAATCAACTTTTTGTGGACTTCCATTTGTGATATTTTAAAATCCTTAGAAATTTTAAATTCATAAGTACTAATATTACACCTTAATCCAGAAACTTTGCCCTCTCCCTCCTCTTGTCTAGAGAAACCTCAAAATTCACAATAACTTCTGGGAAGTGGGCATTCTTCCACAGGAACAGAGAGCCTTCCAAGTAGAATGAATGCTCATTAAATCCAGAACAAGGCCAGAAGACAGAGCTCCAGGCTGACCCCGTCCTGTTTTTCTGAGTTTGCATTCCAAAGTGAAAGGAGACATATTGTAGTTGCATATATTAGAGTATTTGCTATTAATAAATCAGAAATTGCCTGGTCTTTGGAACGTAAAGTAATTGTTAAAACAATTCTGCTCAAAAGATTGTCATTTAAAGGAGAACTGAAAACACATATTTTTCCTCATCCTTGAATTATTCTACGCATATTTTAAACTGTTCACTGGAAAATATTTTTTTTCCTGTTTTGAGTTGTCTATCTGTCCCCAAGTTTATTCTGTCACTATTCTAAAATTGCCTTTTTTTCTTGCTTTTTTTTTTTGAGCATGAGCTTATGGTGCAAATCACTAATTTGGAAGAATTGTGGAAAACCATTCTGAAGTGGTAAAAATCAGAATTTTTGAAAAATTGGTAAAGAAACATAATATTGGTATCTGAATACAGTAATACCAAGGCTAATAAAGCAACCAATGGAATCATTTGTACATTTGTAACTGGTATTTTGTGTCCATGTGGATGGGTAGGTCCTGCTTAATTTGCTTTAACAATGCATAAAAACAGTTTATTCAGTTAAATAGGCAAGTAGATTTTGCATAATTTTGCTTAAATCTTGATTAGAATTTTTTTTTGGTAGATAATATACTCATAGAAGTTAAAAGTTCAGAGGTTCCTAATGCTTATGCAAATTCTATTTCTTTTATACCTTTTCTCAAGTTCCCTGATAACTAGGGACTTCAGAATTCATCTCATCTACACCAATTTGCTCATTTTCATCAAACAAATATATAGAGGTTAAATGATTTGATTAATGTCACAAAAAATATAGCAATAAAGACAAATTAGATTCTGGGCCTCCCAAGGTTTGGTTTGGAGTCTTTTTTACTTCAACTCAAGGATAATTTCACAAATTCCAAATTAGTAGAGTCTCAGTTAATATGATGGCATCCTCTATTCCTCTTTTCCTTTGTAATTTATTTTTCATAATGTATTTTACAGTCCACTCACACCTACCATGGGCCTCTTCATTGGGCTTTAGGGGATATTCATTTTCAATTCTTTAGAGACTATAATGTTTTGTAAATTATAGCTATATAATAACAGCAGAAAAAAAGATTGGTATTTCCTTCAGGGAATATTCATGTGTTATTAAATGAACTTTGCAATTTCCTAAAAGTAATCCAGTCTGACTTCCCCCTGGTGAATTCTAGGCTCAACTCATTTTCCCCTTTTCAGCTCCTACCCACAACTCCTGGTTTTGCTTTCTAGGAACACAAAACAAGCCTCTTCTGCAAGCTAAAGAACTTTCCTTCTTCCAAATGGTCTTACTAGATTTGGGTTCAATGCCCTTCATCTCTAAAATGTTCACTCTCAGGTTTCTCAATGTCTTTTCTATGATGTACAGAACTGAATACAATACTCCAGGTATAAGATGTGCTGATAACCCTCTCAGTATAACCTCAAATGATATTTGCCTTTTTGTTTGGCACATCAAAAATTTGTTTAACCATTTGTCATCTGGAATTATGCCTAAAGAATTATAAACCTGCTTACATCTTTTTTAAAAAGCTTTTTATTTGCAAAACATATGAATGAGTATTTTTTCATCATTGATCCTTGCAAAGCTTTCTGTTACAAATTTTTCTTTCCTTACCCCCACCCTCTCCCTTAGTTGGCAGGAAGTCTAATACATGTTAATTATGTTAAAATACTTGACAAATTGAATATGTGTATACATATTTATGCAATTATCTTGCTATACAAGAAAAATTGGATCTATAAGAAAAAAATCTGAGGAAAACATAATGCAAGCAAACATCAATAGAAAGCATGAAAATGCTATGTTGTGGTCCACATTCAGTTCCCACTGTCCTCTCTCTGGGTGTAGATGAATTTCTTCATCACTGAACAATTGGAACTGGTTTGAAACATCTCATTGTTAAAGAGAGGCATGTCCTTCAGAATTGATCATCATATTGTCTTCTAGTCGCCATGTATAATGATCTCCTGGTTCTGCTCATTTCACTCAGCATCAGTTCCTGCACATCTCTCCAGGTCTCTCTGAAATCATCCTGCTGGTCATTTCTTATAGAACAATAATATTCCATAACATTCATATGCCATAACTTATTCAGCCATTCTCCAATTGATGGGCATCCATTCAGTTTCCAGTTTCTAGCGACTACAAAAAGGGCTGCCACAAACATTCTTGCACATGTAAGTCCCTTTCCTTCCTTTGGGATATGAGTAGAAATACTGCTGGGTCAAAGGGTATGCACAGTTTGATAACTTTTTGAGCATAGCTCCAAATTGCTCTCCAGAATGGTTGGATCCATTCACAACTCCACCAACAATGCATCAGTGTCCCAGCCTTCCCACATCCCCTCCAACATTCATCATTATCTTTTCCTGTCATTTTAGCCAATGTGACATGTGTGTAGTGGTACCTCAGGATTGTCTTAATTTTCATTTTTCTGATCAACAGTGATTTGGAGCACTTTTTCATATGACTACAAATAATTTTAATTTCATCCTCTGAAAATGGTCTGTTCATATCCTTTGACCATTTATAGATTGGAGAATAGCTTGAATTCTTATAAATATGACACAATTCTCTATATATTTTAGAGATGAGACCTTTATCAGAACCCTTAAATGTAAAGATGATTTCCCAATTTATTGCTTCCCTCCTAATCTTGACTGCATTGGTTTTGTTTGTACAAAACCTTTTTAACTTAATATAGTCAAAGTGAAGTGATAAATTCTTGTTCCATGAACAAGACATTCCACTTCTTGGCTCTGGGCATTGTATCTGGTTATCCCCTATGTCTGGAATACTCTTCCTCCTCTGCTCCTATTACTGATCTTCTTTAAGTTTCTCATCTTCTGAAGGAAGTCTTCTTTAACATTTGTTAATTCCATTGCCTTCTCTTTATTAATTATTTACTATTATCTTGTATACAACTCATTACATATATTTTTGTTTGCACTTTCCCCCTCCCCATTAGATTGAATGCAGAGATTGAATTTTGCCTCTGTTTGTAATCCCAGCACTTAGCACATTACCTGCACAAATAGTTGCTTAATAAATGTTTATTAATTGATTGGTTGGTACTCAAGAAATGGAATTAGATTTCATTGTGAATGCTAACCATACACCAGAATCCACTGTGGGCTACCACAGTGGATCATAGGGAAGAGTGGACATTCTCCTTTGTGGTTAATTAAATAGAAGCAACAAAGAACACGGAATGTGGGATCTTAGAACTCCTTGAATAAAGTATGTCAAAAAGTGAAAGACACAAAAAGGAAAGAGATGTGTCTTCTTATTGTTATTAAGATGCAGCAAAGTTGAGGACAGAGGTTTTGGACTCAGGAAAATATGGGTCCAAGTCCTGCCTCTGACATATAGTTATGTGACTATAGGAAAATTATCTAGTTTCTCAATGATTCAGATAACTCAGTGGTACTCTAAGTTACAGGCAGTCAATCAGCATCAGTGGAGGGAATTTCTGCCCTAGGAGTGCTCTACTGCTCATGAAATTCCAGACCTGGGCAGTTTCCTCTACTCCCACCAAAAAAGCAAGGAAGGAAGGAAGGAAGGAAGATAGACAGAGAGAGAGAGAGAAAGAGAGAGAGAGAGAGAAAGAAAGAGAGAGAGAGACAGTAGAAGAAAGAAAGGAAAGAAGACAGGAAGAAAACCAGAAAGAAAGAAAAAGACAGAAAGGAAGAAATATAGAAAGAAAGAAGCAGAGAAAGAGAAAGAAAGAATGAATGAAAACAAAGGATGGCAGGAAGTACAAAAGATAAATGACTAAATGAAAAAAGGAACAATCATTACTATTAAGGGAAAAATATTAATTGCTTTTGGGAATCAAGGAAATTAAGATTATAAATGATAAAGCAAATTATTCAGATAATGATTACTGCTGTGGGATTCATAGTCTGCCAGAAAGAAAGGGTCTATTGCTACACAGCCAAGAAGAGAACCCACATCCTTTAGAACACACTAATAACTTCTCACATTACATCGCTTGAAAAAGATATTGTTTTTTGACACATATAGTATTCTGACTGAAAAGGCTTCTCTTGTTCTATGTTGCTGTCAATCTTGTAATTGGATATAGAATGTATCATTTACTTTGATGGGAAAATGACTTTACCTTCTCAAGGTGTAACTAAAGAAAGACCTAAACCTTAGGAGCAGATTTTCCCAGACATTTTAGAAATGTGACCCAGAAAGATAGCTTCATTTTCTGCCCTCTTATAGCCCCCAATATCTACAACTACAAATCAGCCAAGCAATTTTTCAGGCACGGAAGGCAATATTTGCTGAGCATTTACAATGTCCAGAGTACTGTCTAGAGCGTACCAAATCTTTATACTTTTATAATATATATTCTGAGACTGTGCTAATTATTTCACCAACTTCTTATTGATACCAAACAATATTATTTTTCGTTTCCAATATAACAATAAACTTGACCAAAGCAAAAATTGAATAAAATGGAAATATTTTTATTTTTAACCAGTGTCCTCTTATCACCCTTCAATGAAATAATAAAACCACCTAAAAACGATCCATGTTTCTAACAATGAGAAGACGCCCTTCATGTAGTCTGATTGCAACTCTCCTTGCAGTGTTTGAAAAATTTATCACCTAGAGGCTGATCTTTTGATGCTCTCTCTGCACTTAGCCTGGTTCTTGGATGCTGCACACATTGTCACTAGCCCCATACTCAATGAGAAGGTTGAATTAGATGATTTCCAGCTCAAGAGTTATGATTCCAAGTTTCAAGATCATGTTGAAATATAATACTACCAGTAGCAGGTATACATAGATACATAGAATTCAGAAACCTTAGAGACCTCTGTAAGAACTTTAAAATTTGCTGCATGAGTCACTTATCTGGCACAAACAGTATTGTGTTAAATAGCTTTATTATTAACTAAAGACTTTAACATGTATATGTCTACAACTTTTGACTAGCCTGAAAATCATTCCTCGTATGTGTCTTTTTTGAGGGGAGTGTTTGTGTTGGTGTTCATCAATGATTTCTTCAGTCTAAGCAACCCCCTTTTATTACCAAAGCTAAATCTATCATTTATGATAGAAATTTACTTGATGTGCTGATGTAGTTACCTTCTTGAAGTTAAATATCTTGTCCACTGGCTCACAGCCAGTATTTCAGGGAAAAACTTGAACTTAGATATCTCTTACTTAAGGATCTTGCTCTATAACCATGGCACTATGCTATCTCTCAATGTTAATTTTTTTCAAACTGTCAAGTGATATGTAAGTATAAATTATTTTTAGATGATCCAAGCATATGCTTTTTTTCCTTTTTGACTCTTGTTGTCTCATTTGGGATTTTCTTGGCAGAGACATTGGAGTGACTCCCTATTTCCTTCTCCAGTTCATTTTATAGATAAGGAACTGAGGCAAATAGAGTTAAGTGGTTTGCTTAGGGTCACACAGGGAGTAAGGGTCTGAAGCTGGATTTGAACTCATGAAAATGAGTCATATTTGGGGAATTTGTTCCCATACTTTTTTTTTCTTCTTTTCCAGTTACAAGTCTCAATGTATTCCTATTTTGTGGTCATGAAATTCTGCTCTGAGTAATCTATATGTAAATAAAAATGATCACCGATAAATAAAAATTTATCTCATGAGCACCATTAGATTGGCTCTGAGCTCCTTAATAGAAATGAAGGCTGATGACCACAGAAGCTCTTGAGATGGTACCAAGTCCATTTCTTTTTTTTATTTTTTATTTATTTAATTTTTTTTTGCTTTTTGCTTTTTGCTGAGGCAATTGGGGTTAAGTGACTTGCCCAGGGTCACACAGCTAGGGAATGTTAAGTGTCTGAGACCAGATTTGAACTCAGGTCCTCCTGACTTCAGGGCTGGTGCTCTATCCACTGCGCCACCTAGCTGCCCCACCAAGTCCATTTCTTAATAAAATATTCTAGCCTTAGAATAAGTGCTTGAATTTCACTTTAAGAGACATTTCATGCCCAATGAGAGAAATTTTCTGACTTCTAAAATATGACTCAAATTATTCTGGATTATTATAATTAAGAAAATAAATGATTCATCATTTAATATGTAGTTTAGAACCTTTCTGCTTTTGCTGCCTAAGTAAAGTCATCATATTTACCTGCAGATCCACATGAGAACCAAGCTCTCCCTTCCCTTCTCCTCATCTTGTGTTTTTGTTTCCAATTTTGTGCTTGTGATGCAATCCCGTTTGCCAAAAATGTTTGTTGGGAGATTGGGATGAAATGTACTTATGAGGGCATTTTTTGGAGAAATTTTCTTTGCATACAAAATATGTTCATTCAGTTAAAATTTTTAAAAATATTTTTGCAAGAATAATTTTCTTTAGTTTTTTTTATTAAATCTTTTTATTTTCAAAACATATGCATGGATAATTTCTCAACATTGACCTTAACAAAATTTGTGTTCCTCCCCTAGATGGCAAGTAATCCAATATACATTAAATGTGTTAAAATGTATGTTAAATCCAATATATGTATACATATTTATACAATAATGCAAGAATAATTTTCATCCTTTTGAAATGTTAGAGACAGAAATACCAGAGCCTCTCTTTAATTTTAGTCTAAAGGATTATCCAAAGTGTTAGTGAAATGGATAAGGTTGCCCACTCCCTGTGTAACTTGGATCAGTTACTCAGTGTCCCTGGGCCTTATTTTTCTCAACTGTAAAACAAGGGGTTTGGACCTGATGGTCTCTGAAGTCCCTCCCTTCCAGCTTTTTAGCTAAGATAATAGGGTCTTTAACATAGCATCCATTGTGTCTTATGATGCTATGTCTCCTTTTGGCATCTAAATCTCCTTAGTTGAATTTCAAGAGAGATCCAACTGACAATATTACATTGTATGCTATAAAAGGCTATGCTGTTTTGAATATGTCCATTTAATATATCAAAAATTAATTTATGATTTCTTTTATGTGACTATTCCATTCCTTGGTGCAGGTAACAACTTTATCTATGCCTTATCATCCTGTGTGATTCTTCCCTTCCTGTAAGTCCTTTGCAGGGTTGGGAGCCTTCCTCTAAGTCTTTACACATTGTACCACTGAACAATTTGTCATGGTACACCATTTCATCTTTAATTGGTATTGTTATTGCCTTTGGGTGACCTGAAATTTTAATTCTACGGAGATTGGGGAAATTCATGATTTATAGGTGAAAAGATATTGGTGATAAAAGAATCATCACTAGGAAAACATTGGTGCTAAAGAACTGATTTTTGTTTTATTCACTGATCTGTTTTTTTCCAGGGAGGACAGTTAGACTGAACTCTTCAGTAATTATGTATCTTATTTAGAAGGCTTTGAAATGTTTCAGGACGTGATACAATCAGCATAATGTCATCTGCAAATAGGTATCTAGAAGATCTCACCAACCACTAAACTCTGTTTTGGATATCCTCTATGTCAATAGAAGTCATCTTTGGCAAATGTGTCTCCTCTCTTTTATGTCCTCCTTGATGTTAATAAACAGAGTATCAACAAACAAACTTATTATACTTGTTTTGTCTATGCATGGGAGATACTTTGTTAAAAAAGTGCTTCCTTAGGGACAACATGGCATAGTTATTAGAGTGTTGGAATAGAAATCAAGAACACTTGAGTTTGTTAATGTCACACCATTGACAATGACATTTACATGATATAGTAGGAACAGGAACAGGCTATAGTAGGAACAATGTCTACCTGCATCACTATTATTTTTTCCTCTTCCCACAAAAGAAAGGAAACTGTACTTAAGATTTGATTAGTCCAAAACTAAAGACTCCAGTCTAGAAGGTGACCTTCTGATCACCTGATGATATACAAGTGGTCTATCCATGAGGAATCAGTGCTTTGGACTTGGATGATGCTCACTGGTCATGCAAGTTACCACATCCCACCTTGCTGAGCAGACAAGTTTTTGTACGGAGATAAGGTGGGGCCAATATCTATCTTCAGCCAGGTTATGCATCCTTGTTGGGTATTATTTTTCCACACACCTTCTTTTGTTAATTTAAGAATGTCCTATGAGTATCTCCCTTGATTCCAATCTCAAGTCTGAACTATCTTACTTAGGTTTGATCTGTTTGATCTGTTATACTTTATGAACCTACACAAGGCACTTAACCTCTCAATTTCAATTTCCTCATCTCTAAAATGGGAATAATAATCCTTTAAAGAACTGCTTTTCTTGGATATCACGAAGCTCAAATGAGATAATAGCTATAAAACTGCAATTTTTTAAGCACTACATAAATATCAGTTATTATTACTTTGCTGTGCTGAATCAAATGATTTTTTAAGTAAAATGAGATCTTACATTTTATGCATCTTTGGGTTAATTGTGTAACTAAAGAATGTCATTTGTGAAAATCTTTTTCTTATCTCATATTTTTATCAAGGACATCCCATGTATATACATTTTTCTCATGAAGATTTTGTAGAGATGAGAAAGTACACATATGCTTTGCTATTTATTGATGTCTTCATACTTTCCTTTTAAAAATCATAATAGTAAACTAATTGCTTATTCTCTTGAGCTCAGCTGTCTTGAAAATCAGACCCTAATTATCTTTAAAATTGTATCATTTTCCTCCATAACGTGCCCTACAAAATCAATTTCATGTTAGGTTAGTTGGACATGGCCAAAATAATCCTAGATCATATTAACCTTAAAAAAAGTTTTGGACCAATTGAGACATAAAATTCAATTTAGATCTAAATTAAATGGAAAAAGTTTCATGATTTAAGAAAAATATCACAGAATTATCTTTCTAGGTTAAATATTGAGGAGGACCTGAACTCCACGTCAATACTTCTAGCCACAAGCTAGCCTTCTTCAGAGATGAAATAAATGACAGTGTGCATGGTGTGATTTAACGGAAACTCTGCTTTACCAGCTGCCCTTGCTGTATTTCTATTGCAAATAATTCCTTAAAATCTTAAAGCTGGAAAGAATCAGAGAGAACATATGGTCCAAACACCTATTTTACAGATGTGAAAACAGAGGCCTGGCTGATTTGCCTAAGGTCACTCAGCTAACTAGTTGTAGAGAAGGCCCTAAAAACCCAATTCTAGTGAAGTTTAAAATAAGCTTTTCATCTCCTCAAATCTATTCAAGCCCTGATGTGTAGAAGTCAAGCTCTTTGATCTATTTCTAAATATTTCCTGAGTATTTCAACCTGCTTCTTAGTAGATTTAATGACCATCACAGATGAGCCATTGATGTTTTAAGCTTAGGAAACCTTCACTATTATTCTCATTGTTACGAAACTAATTTTGGCAAGCACCTCTCCCCTTAATTTTAAAACCCACATGCAGTCTACAGGAAATCGAGTCCATGTGTTACCAACTCATTTACACCCAAGTCATTGGAAGACGGTCTTCAGAGATAGCGGGCCTATAAATAGTGCCATGAGCCTCTTCTTACTCTTTGAAGACTTTTCTCTTATGTAAGAAGTCACCATCCAGATTGTGGGCAATCTAAAGGGTGAACCCAACTATTTTTAATGGATTCTAAGGATACCTTCTTGTGTACCTTTACTTAATCATTTCCACATTCCCTGGACTATTTTCCTTGGCTTACTTCAAGAGGCTAAGAAAGACCAGTGCATTACATCACTGAGTTCTTTTGAGAAAGGATCTAGATAAATGTAAGCAATTATCATGTGAAGTAATGTCTTGGTACATAGCACAACCTGCAGACCCTCAAACTGATGAATAGAGATTATCACTGGGAGGAGTCTATCAACAGGTGCTGACTTTCTTGACCAGCCTTCCTTGCTTATTTCTTCTGTATAATATCCCAGCTTGACCACTAGTAGATTACAGATGCTCATGAATCTGCATGTTCAAATACAGTCCCGACAAATGTTCATTCACCAGGCTGATGTTCTTCCCACTCTCAGGTAAATTTTCTTATTTGGTTTGCTTATACTTTTTTTGATATAGTAAGGCTGTACACAATTCTTGGAATAAGAAGATCTTTAGCTCTTTTTTTGTTACTAGTTTAAAAAAATTCTAAATTAATAAAAAAATTTAAATAATTTTGTAATGATATAATAATACATGATATATATTACATATAAAATATATATCATGTATCACATAGTAAAATATTAAATAATAAAAAATAATGAAAAATAAACATTAAAGCAAAAATTTAAAATTACCTACATGAAACCATAAACTCTAAAATATAATTTATTTTTTAAAAGTACAAAATATTGTAATTATTTCATAAAATGATTATAAAACATCCTATTTGATTCTAGTCCCTTTCTCTCCTTTTCCTTTGTGTTATTTTTTTGTTTGTCTTGTTATCATAAATTATATAATCATAGTTGTGAGTTGGATTGACCCATAACGACATATGATGAGAGAAGAAGGTATGGAGGCCAATGAGAGGTGACCAATGGACAGTCCTATACTCCAATGGTCACCGAGTAACTTATGGCAAGTTTCCAGATGGGAATGTGAGATTCAGCTATGTTCATTGTCTTGTTGTTCACAGGATTTGGATTGGCTGCCTTGCCCCATGAAGGCTTTATGGGAATACAAGACAAGAATTGCCAAAGATAAGAAGAGAACATGCATTCATTGTGATCTGAATTCTTTTTTTTTTTTTAATAATGGCTTTTTCTTTTCAAAATATGTGCAAAGATAATTTTTAACATTCACCCTTGCAAAACCTGGCATTCCAAATTTTTCTCCTTCCGTTCCCCTGCCCCCTCCCCTGGATGGTAAGTAATCCAATATATGTTAAACATGTGCAATTCTTCTATACATATTTCCCCAATTATCTTACTGCACAAGAAAAATCAAATCAAAAAGGAAAAAAATGAGAAAGAAAAGAAAAAGTAAGTAAAGAATAACAAAAATGGTGAAAATACTATGTTATGATCCATATTAAGTCCTCACAGTTCTCTCTCTGGGTACAGATGGATCTCTCCATGTAATCTGGATTATTAAAAAAAAAATTCACATCAGTGAGATCATTATTATCAGCATAGACATCTCAGAAATAAGTAAGAGTGCATACTGATGTGACTTTTTGGACAGAGTACAGGACTTAAAATTAGGAAAACTTGAGTTCCAATATGATCTCAGACATTTATTAGCTGTGCAAGTCACTTAATCTTGATTTCCTCAACCTTAAAATAGAGATAATAACAACAACTTAACTCACAGGACTGAGTTGAATCTCAAGTGAGATAACATTTGTAAAACTTGGCAGGGTATCTGGCACATAGTAGGTGCTTAATAAATGTGTATTCCATTATGTTCTATCATTTTATGGTTTAGTAATATCTCAATGTGAAATAGTATGTCAGAGTCAATACAGAGCTGGTCTGGGGGTTAGGAAAACATGGGTTTGAGACTTGTTTCTGACACCTATTAGTTGTAATTTTGGGAAAGTCACTTTTCATTGTCCCAGGAAGTGCTTTTAAAGAGTATAAATTACAAAGGATTTGTTAATCTATCCTAGGAATTCTACAGACTGAAAAAAACAATGTCCCTGGATATTACCATAATATATACCATCAGTTAATATGCCATGGTTTATTCAACCATTTCCCTTTCCATCTTTGGAAAGATGCTTCTTCCTCCAGTTTTTGCTAATATAAATTAAGTTGCTATGAATATTTTTAAGCAATTAGCAAGACTTCTAATCTAATATAGGACACTGGATGACCTTAGTGTGAGTTGGGTGTGGTAGCATATGTCTGTAGTCCCTATTTTTGGGGAGGGTGAGGCTGGTTGACCTCTTGAGTTCAAGAGTTCTGACTTGTAGTTGGGCTAAAACCAATCAGCAATAGAGATTCTTGCTCCAATGTGATGGTCTCATGAGAAGGGAGAGCCCCCAGGCTTCCTAATGAGAAATAAACTAGACCAGGTCAGAAATGAAGCAGGACAAAGCTTCTGTACTAATAGCAGGCCCATTAGCGCTCACTGTGCTTCCAATCTGGGTGGGTTAGAATTACTCAGTCTTTTTTTTTTGTTTGTTTGTTTTGCTTTTTTTGCTTTTTGCTGAGGCAATTGGGGTTAAGTGACTTGCTCAGGGTCACACAGCTAGGGAATGTTAAGTGTGAGACTCAATTTTAAAAGTTAAACAAAAGCAATAAAAAAGGAAGAGCCATTATGAAACTACTAGGCTTCATGTTTCTTTTAAATGTTATACTCACAGTCAATCAATGGCACATTCACATCTTCTCATTCTGAACAACTCTTGTCCATTCTCTTCTGTAAGCTTCCCAGAGAGGGTCTACCCTCTTGGCGTTTTAATATTCCACATTTATGAAATATCCACCTCACACAGTCCTACTCTAATGCCTTACAGTGGCTTGTTTCAGGAAGGTTACAGCAGCAAAATTCAAACTTTGGCAGTATTGAACAAGGATGTTAGATAACCCTTTGGAAATAGTCCTGGCAACAGATTACATCTATTGTCCGCCAGCCCAACTAAATGTGGTTCAGCTTAACTAATAGAAAGAGACTTCAGATATAAGTTTTCACTAGATGAAGATTTTAACTCTGGAAACCCATGAAAGATGTGGATTAAGTAAGAAATGAGGAAGCCCTTGGAAAAGTTAGCAATCTTATGCAAATGGTAGGATTTCCCTAATACTCCCTAAAATAAACTTGAGTATCTCATGACCTTTTCCCTGAATATGAGAGAGCAAGAGAGGATGAATTGGGGAAATATTCAAATGTGGACAGAAACTTTTTTCCAGCTTTCTTACAATTTAAGATAGTACATACTCCGTCCTTATGGAGAAGTTGGAATTAACTGACTTGCACAGCAAAATGGTGTGTCAGAATGGTGGAGTGTCAAGGGATGGAAGGAATGGGCATGAATAAACAAAGATGCATTGTAACTGGAAGTTTGGGGAAAACAGTCAACCTTGTCCTCAAGGTGAGACAAGGTCCTCATCTCCCAACTCTCTGCTCACACTAATTTTGAGGTTTCCTTGTTCTTTCATTCTTTCATTCCTCCATTCCTCCTTTTGTCCTTTTTTCTTTCCTCTGTTCCTCCTCTCTTTTCTTTCTTTGTTTCCTTCCTCCCTTCCTCCTTTCTTCCTTTATTTCCTCCTTTCTTTCTTTTTCTTTCTTTCTTTCCTCCTTTCCTCCTTTCTTTCTTTCTTTCTTTCTTTCTTTCTTTCTTTCTTTCTTTCTTTCTTTCTTTCTTTCTTTCTTTCTTTCTTTCTTTCCTTCCTTCCTTCCTTCTTCCTTTCTTTCTTTCTTCCTTTCTTCCTTCCTTCCTTCCTTCTTTCCTTCCTTCCTTCCTTCCTTCCTTCCTTCCTTCCTTC
>JAJPUD010000173.1:194054-224221 GCA_023553655.1 Myrmecobius fasciatus
GCTCCCACTCCTGTTCTGACTCCTGTTCCAGCTCCCTGCTCCAGCTCCCTGCCCCGGTCTCCCTGTGCTGCAGTCTGGGTTCAGTAGGCCACCCCCTGCCCCATTAAAACAGACCTGTTTTGAGGTTCTTCCAGAGTATCTTCTTCTAGAATCGTGTTGTTCTCCGGATATTGTGGATTTTTTTGCTTCAGAATCAGTCTAGAGGCTTCATATTTTGTTGGTTTGAGGGGAGGTTAGAGGAGGTTACAGAGAATCCTGTCTGATCTCCGCCACCATGGCTCCACCCCCGGAAGGAAGTCCCTGTTTTCCTTTTAAAAGGAAAAGATAAAATCACAAAATTGTTCCAGTTTCAGTTTCCCCAAGTTTTTGGATCAACTCATAAAAGTTGCCCGAATTTTGCCCACAGTGATTTTCAGCACAGTTTCTTCAAATCAGATATGATCTGCTGAAATCCTTGAAGAATTGGTCCTGGTATTATTTCTCCTAACATGAAGTGATTTTTAAATTTCCTGTGAATCTCTTTCCAGATTGATACTGGAATTTGGATGTGAGGTTCAGCTTTGCTGATTGTCTCGCCTTTCACACAATCTGGGCTGGAAAAAGCTCAAGCACATCTGACAAATCAGAATTCCATGAAAGAAAAAACAAACAGACAAAAAAACCCTAAAAAACTAGCCTCCTTCTCCCTCTGGCAGCCCTCTCTGCTCATAGCTACAAAACAAGGTCCTAGAATGGAAGTGTTCTAAAATCCTGCATGACCTGAGCCTTAGGGTCCAGAGTTTACTGTCAAGATGATTAACCAGAAGCTAAGCATCCAGTGTGTGGATGATTCAAGGGATTAATTCTTTTCCTCCTACTTCTTCCTCTGGCTTTATGGTTAATCCTATTGTTTTTAATATCTCCACATAAAAAGAAGGAGTAAGACAGAGGGAAGAGGTGATAATCAAACCAGCTGATTTAACTGCTTGCCTCCAGTTTTGATGAGGGGAATGGAAATCATGTAAACTTCCGATTCAAAGGAGGTTCTTGGCTGATATTATTAGAGTGTTGGAATATCTCAGAGCATCCTGCTAAGAGGCCAGAGGAGCAGAGAGGAGCTGTTGTTCACAGCCTACAAGAAAAGTGCCTATGGTAGTCTTGCAGTGAGGGAGTGATTGGTTGGGACTACATTTCTGCAAGCTTATTTAGGGCACCCCAAAGTCCTTCTCCAATACTTCATCATGATGTGAAAATGATTAACCAGAGCACAGCACAAGTTTTTGAAGGTTCCACCATGTTAGAAAGTCTTCAAATGTAGTCTTTCTAAAGACCATTATAGAGTCAATGAAATATCAAAATATTTAGAGTGCCAGGGAGATGGACAATTTATTTGGTGAAGACAGATAAAGCATTATTTGGTTTTGTAGAGTTGATGATCAGGGAATGGTTTAATTGTCGTGAGTGGATTTTTTAATGAGGAATAAGGAGATCCAGATAGAGACTAGCAGCACAGTGTAACTATACCCATTCTTGATCTTGATTCTCTTTCCCTTGGGTTATCATTGTGAAATGTGGAGGGTATTTTCAGGTGTCAGTGTTAGTCTAGACTATAGCCTTATAGTGCTTCAATACCCTCATGTGGTGTATCCCATTACAGGAAGTAATTTGTTCATTTCTATTATTTCTTTGGCTACTTACTTCTCAATCCCTCACAGTGCTTTCTGATACCACTGGTCTACTAAAAACTTCCTTCTCTATAGTTACCAATGATCTTTTAACTGTCAAATACTATGAGCTTTTCCCCATTATTTCTTATACAACTTACTTTCTCTAACGTTTTTGACCCTTTCCTCAAGGATTTCTCTTCCTTGGTATCCAAGAAACTTCTCTCTTGGTTTTTCTGCTTCTCCACTCATTCCTCACCACTCTCCTTTGTCAGATTAGCATGCTTCTCCTAACCACCGAAAGTGGCCATTCCCCAAGACTCCATCCTTGTCTCTTTCAACACTCACTCTTTTTGTGATCTCATACAAACTCTTAAGGATTTAATTATCATCTTTATGTAAGTTGCTTCCAAAATTATCTCTTATTGGAATCCCAGTCTTGGATTACTAACTGCCTGCTAGACATCTCCATGTGGAGATGGAATTTCAAACTCAACATCTCCAAATGAGAATATGATATCTTTTCCCAAAACCTATTTTTCCTTCCAACTTCTTTAACAGTTGATTATATCACCAATCTCCCAATCACTCACTATCCTAACTTTGAATTCATCCTTGACTCTTTTCTCCCCATTGCTCCCCATAAAATAACCAGTTACTGATTCTTGTCAATTTTATGACTATTTCTTTTGTATTCATTCCCTTAATTAATCTTAATTCAGACCTTTATCTCTGATCAGGACTATGGCAATGAACTCTTAATTATTCTCCCTGTTTCCACTCTGTTTATTGTCCATTCTATCTTATATTGTGATTGTCCAGTCATTTTAGTTGGTAAATTCTTTGTGACCCCATTTTGGGTTTTCTTGGCAAAGTGGTTTTCCATTTTTTCCTCCAGCTCATTTTACAGTTGAAGAAACTGAGGAAAACAGGGTTAAGTGACCTGCCCAGAGTCACACAGCTAGTAGGTGTTTGAGACCAGATATGAACTCATGAATATAAGTCTTGCTGGCTCCTGGCCCAGCACTCTATACTCTATGGCACCACCTAGCTGCCCATACTCTTATCTTGTACACAGTTGCTGAGATGATGTCCCTTAAACTCAGAATTGACCATATTGTTTCTTGACTCACAAATCTTTGATTATTCCTTAATTTTTGTTGGATAAATAAAAACTCTCAGTCTGGCATTTAGTACCCTCTACAGTTGGGCTTCAATCTATCTTTTTAGTCTCTCCCTGACAACATTTTCCTTATCTACAAACTATACATTTGAGTCTAAGCGTCCAGTGACCTATTCCTTGTACGTTACACTCCATCTCCCACATCTATGTCTTTGCTTAAGTATCTCTCATATTTGAAATGCACTCACTCCTCCCCTTCACCTTGTGGAATCCTTCACTTCAAAGCCTTCAAAGCCCAGCTCAGGGACCAACTTCTACACGAAGCCTTTCTGAATCCCCCTGTCCTCTTGCAATTGTATATCCTTTATAGTTACCTCTTTCTTCCTTAAGTATGGCATCTATTTCTTGAGGGCAGAAAATGTTCTTTTTTTGTCTATCTTTGCCCATCATCTAGCATAATGTTTTACATATCATAGTCATTTAATAAATGTTTGGTGAATTGAATGAAATGGCATTCACAGATAGCCAACACTATTTACCTGAATTGTACCAGCTGGTCTTTCGGTTTCTGTCCCTAGAGAAGGCTGTTGCCAGCAGCTGTAGCATTGGCCCTTTACAATGTAGACAAGTCTAATAAGTTTTCAATTTATAAGTTGGGCAGCCTAATAGATCTGTGAACGCAATTTATCCAAACTCTCCTTGGCTCTGTTTCCAGAGCTAATTACAAATTGGCTATATTTCATTACTCAGCTCTCTCTTCCTACTGATTCCCTTCCATTGCCATTACTAAATTCTACCCGAGGGGCCCTGGGGCATTAAAAACATTTTTTCCATTGAAACTTGACATCTGAAAACAAATCCTTGCACACATGTTCAAAGTCCCCAACTGGAGAGATATTCTCTAGAGGGTTTGCCCATGACAGTGGTCCTGTATTAATTTTTGGGCTATATAAAATCTGAGTTACGATCACCAGGACCCTGCAGCTCTTTCATTTCATTTATCTTCATGTCAGCTGCCTTAATCAGTAAAACTGGGGAAGAAGTGAGTTAGAATCCCTTGGATTGAGCTAGTCCAATCTTTACATTGCACCTGGAGCAGTTAAGAAGCAGTCCCAATCTTCTTGCCTTGTCTCATCTGTCTGCATTCTGCTGGGTGGGGACAAGAAAATGCAGAGGGAACCTTGCCTTTATGCCAGTGTAGAAGGAAGCCAAATGTGGAACTGTCAGCAAGTGGGAGATCAAAGAGTTGTCAGGGTACTCATAAACAGACAATGAGGGGAGACAGAGCTCTATGGCATGTTGAGGACCCTGATTTTGTTATTGGTGCTCCTCATTCCCTTTAATTTAGTCTTAAACTTTGGAATGGCCCCAAACCTTCATGTCTCCCACTGGAGAGCAAGCAAGTTATTAAATGCAGGCTTCTTTAGGTTGTTGAGTAAAGATATTTTCCTTTTACAATATTAGTGGCTTGTGGAAAGCACATCCTTCCTAGGGAAAAGAGATGTAGGGATTTAGATATTTATATTAGCTATGTTTATTATGCTCTAAATATAGCCATCAAAGGATTTTTCCTAATGATTACCAATAGGAAGGAGTTCTACTCTTATCTCCAGTTGGACATTAATTTCAGGAAATAGTCCCTGCTGAGAATTTAGGCTTATAGGTAGACCTTTTCTTCTGGAGGTGAGGGTAGGGAAAGGGGCCATGGACAGAGTATTTCCTAGAGAACAAGTATCTTTTATTTGGAGCAGAAAGTTTGCTTTTTTTTTTCCTTTTCGTTTCATCATGATCTATTTTTTTTTTAAAGAAGAGTTGTGTGTCTAAGGAGGAAGGTGGTATTTCTTGATTAGTAAGCAACCAGAGAAACCAAAAATCCACAGCACAGATTAAATCCCATTTTATACCCATGCACAAATATATGGTAGTGGCCAATTCAGAGGTCATTTGTGTGATTGTAAATTGGCTAACATAGGTATGATTATAGTCCTGTGGGCCTTGGCTCCCTCTCACAGTGGGCTATTCCTTTTATTGTCATGGACATTTAAATCCAGAAATTTTATATGGTGTTTGAGATACTAAGCAATCTGATACTTTTGTGAATTTTTTTCAATTGCATTGGCTGTTTGTAATAGAAAGTTTACCCATAAAACAATTAAGAAGAAAGAATGACCAATTTTTCATTATTACTGTTAATGGAGGGGCAACTGGGAAGAAGTGAAAGTTTGAAATAATTTAATTAATTTTATCACCTAAATTTTTCAAGAATTAATAATAGTCAAATTTATGTTATTTATATATTACATACTATTATATAGTTATATGTAAATACAGTATTTATATAATATTAACTAACCAATGGTTTGATGTAAATTTTGTGTCTTTCTTTTTTGCCTTTTCCCCACTAACTTTATCATGGAAAAACCTAATGAGTTAAATGGTTCAGCGGTCTAAAGAATTTTTTGATCCTATGTTTTCTTTCCATGACAACTCTTGCTGCAGATGGGAAGAATTGGGCTATTTCTGATTCTATACACACACAAATCTCTCAGTAAAGACCTTCCATTGTGCATTATTATAGACAGAAGTGAGTCTGGATTTTCAAAGACCATGGAACATATGTTCTAGAATGTATGAGGTAAAAAGAATGGGCATACATATAGCAATGAATGGTCTATTGCTATCTGATAAACAACAGGTTATTTAAGGTTAGACAAGTTTATCAGCAGAAGACTAGCCATCCACTGAGTGATAGACTTGCTAAGACACAATAATTCAAAACACTGTCTTCTAAGAGGTAGAGAAGACATCATCAGTATTAATTAAGAGATGATATACTCTCCTGAAGAAATCATGGATTCAAAAGCCTGATGATAAAGCATGCTTTCACTTCTTAGTGGAGAAGTGATACTGTGAGGAATGAGACATGAATTTTCAGCAAGGACAATGAGTTGATTTGTTTTGATTGACTATACTTATTTGTTACAAGGAATGTCTGATGGTATGGGCTAGTGAGCAGTGATAGTGATAGAAAAATTAAAAAATACAAAATGAGCATCAATAAAGTATCTAAAACAGGATCAGAATGGAACAAAAATGACAATTTTATTGCACTGTTGTTAGATTTAATATATATTAAAGAACTATATGGAACAAAAATTTGAAGTTTCTTATACAATCATCTTTTTTATTCTCTAATTTTTTGAAAATTTTTATTAATGGATTCTTATATCAATAATAAAAATAACACTTTTAAAATAAAAGAAACAGATTTTTAATAGTGTGTATATATATAGGCAACCAATCATACATAAAATATGGGAGTGATTTCTTGTTGAGAAGATCTGCGAGTCATAGAGACGTGTTAGCCACATATAGGTAAAAAATGTAGTGGTCAGAAAAACAGGCATAAATATTTAACTAGGAATAGGACACACTTTTAAATGGAACCTCAGGTTGTAATTATAAGATAAGAGACAACTGATATTTCCACATTTCAATGAATCTTTGATCTTATGCATAGAGGAAGTCTCTCAATAAAGAACACCAAACTTCTTTGGTTTCTCAATTTGTGTGGTTCTCCTCTTTTATAAAGGATCCACCCAATCCACCAGAGCTCATCCTCTTCTTCTTTTACACATAATATGTATTTGATTAATGTTTTTACTTGAATTAAATTGTGGGTTCTTTGCATCACCTGGGCTGTGAGAAAAAAATCTTTTGTATTCAGTTCTCATTGGTTTTACATGCCAGATCATGTACTTTGACCATGAACTTTTTTCATTATCTATTGGGTGGTGTATGTCTTTTGTTTTTCTGAAAGCAAATCATGGCATCTCCTGGTCTGCAGCCATACAGCATCACTTGTAAGAAAAATGATGGTTGGGTTTTTGTGCCAGGAAGACACTTGAGGTAAGCAAAAATAACTGTGTAATTTCCCAAGTTCAATCTATCTTCATTTTCTCCTTCTTTTCAACCCTAGTCCTAATTCAATCACTTTATATCCTATGATACTCTTCCCAGAATCAATTTATCTGTCTATCTAGTATTCTATTCCTCTGTCTTTGCCACTTTTTTGTTTCTCTCTTGGTCTCTGTCTCTCTCTATATGTATGTGTATACATAGTTATCAATGGACAGAGACATCTATATGATATAAATCTAGGTTGATCTATATCTAATTCTACATATAGATGAGAGAAAAATCTACATAGATATAGATAGATTGATTTAGATCTATGTTTGTTATCTATATATTTATATAAATATATATCATCTATGTTCCTTATATCTACATCTATATATATGTATCTCTCTATATGTCTCTATATATTACCTATATACTTATATGTATAATATGTCTCTATATATTACCTTTATATTTATATATTTAGATCGACCTATATCTATATAGATTTCTCTGTTCATTGGACTCCATGTATATACATATGTATGTATGTATATTTACATATAGAGCAATCTCTCTCTCAGTAGCTATAGTACACGCAATCATTTTTTTCAGGTAAAAATATCAACCCTTTACATAGCTTTGGAATCTTCCTTCCTTTGAGATATTTTGAAAATTAATCTTTTAATGTTTTTAAGTGCTGTCAACTCCATAAAAAATTTCTTTTTCAAGGATCTGGTCAGGTTTTGTCATTCTTGCTTACCTTACCTTTAGAGCTAGTGCAGATAAAGATTCTCTGTACATTAGGCACAGAAACTAAAGACTGATGAGAGTAAGTAAATAGAAAAGTTGTCAGAATTAATCCCTAATCTAATCTAAGATTCAACTCAAGTACCATATCCTTCAGTAGGTCTTTCATTATCCCCCAACTGCTTGCACCAAATTCTCTAAAACTATCTTTTTTATATTTCTCTCATATATTTTGATTTATATATAGTATCTTCCTTATTAGAATGTAGACTTTTTGAAGGAAGGGTCTGTTTTTGCTTTTCCCTTATATCCCCAGTGCTTAGCATAATGTCTGAACATAGTAAGTAATCAATAAATGATTCTGGATGGGTTGATTGATTTTATTTTGCATCTAACTTTTGTCCTTCCAGTTTCATTTATAAATCTTCCATAGGAGAATATTCTACACAATGCAAGAACTTATATTTTTGCTAAAGTGCTCTTATCTTCACCATTGGGTAAACCAAAACATGTGACTTGGGATGGGCTAATTTTTTAAGGTGGCAAAAGGTGTGTGTGTGTGTGTGTGTGTGTGTGTGTGTGTGTGTGTGTGTGTGTTTAAAGGAATGGGAAGGTAGAAGATGGAAATAATCCAATACATCTTTTAGGCTATGTTGGCACAACTGAAAGGGCAAAGTTCTTCTAAAATTGTATGTAGTGCTATTTCAAACTTCCTGGTAGATTTAGTTCATGAATAAGACATCGCTTTGTTATTAACTTAGTTTAAACTCAAATAGAAATGGAACCCTATGATTATATACTGATTTAGAAAACCACAACTCAACATTATCTGTGTAGTATTGTATTTTTATTTATTGTGTTAAAAACTTGTGTTTTTTATTGTTATTTATGTTTTTTATTTGCATTTATATTTGTATGTATATATGTCTATATATAGAGACACAAATATATTCGTATTTATATGTGTGTTTATGTGTTATTATTTATTGTATTAAAAGCTTCCCAAAAACATTTTAATCTGGTTCAGGCCCACTCTAGAGTTTTACAGCCTCTCTGCAGCAGTATACAGAGACTAGTTGTACTAATAAGCATTGTTTTTTTTATTTGGTTTGGGAGATCTCTGAAATGATATTCTGGAGAATGAGGAAAAGATCTTGATGAGTAATGGGTATAATTAATAATCTTAAAAATCAGTATATGAGAAAGGAGCAAAGGAACTCAGTTTATTTTAGCTAGCAGAGAAGGTGGAGGGGAAATCTGATGGTGGTCACCAGATCATCTGATAGTAGTTTGAGGCTTTTTCAAGCCTACATTCTTAGCTCTAAATTTGATTCTTATTCTGTTATACAGAGTTGGAAGAAAGAAAGGTGAATAATGTTGTTATTATTGGAATATGGCAGGAACAAGTAACATTAACAAGAGTGTTATAAAAAATTGAGAAGAAGCAGTTTCCCAAAGAAAATAATGTCTAGCCTTCCCACAACCCTTTGCAGCATTGTCAAACTTCTAGAAATACAACAATCAGATAGTAAGCCTAGAATCTGGATCCCACAGCATATAGGGGAAAATTCTATCATTTACAGGGGAGAGGTGTTTTCTTTTTCCAATAGATGGATCTGGCCATCCTTATCTTGTCTCTTTTCTATAATTAAGTTACTAAATTCAGTATGATGAGTACTTATCTTACATCCAAATACTGATGATGTCTAGCCTGGCACTTTGCATTTTAAACACATTGATTATTATTTTTTAACTTTTTATTTTCAAAACACAAAGATAGTTTTCAACATTCACCCTTGTAAAATCTTTGTTCCAAATCTTTTCTCCCTCCCTTCCCTTCACTCTCTCCTTTAGACAGCAAGGAATCCAAAATATATCAAACATGAAATTCTTCTAAACATATTTCAACATCTATCGTGCTGCACAATAAAAATCACATCAAAAAAGAAAGAAAATGAGAAAGAAAACAAAAAGCAAACAAACAACAACAAAAACTGAGTGATCCACACTCAGTCCCCCTAGTCGTCTCTCTGGCTGAGAATGGTTCTCTTCATCACGAGTTTATTGAAATTGTCCTGAATCACCTTATAGCCACTAGACACACTGATTATTTATGATGATAATAATCTAGGGGAGAAATCGGTCATTTATGAAATACAAAAAACAAAGAAAGCATGTCATTATTGTTCCCCAAGCTTAATAGTATGACAATTAATACATATTTTTCTCATGTACTGAGAAAACATGAAAGACATCAGAATCTTTCAAAAAGTGAGATGACCAGATAAAAAAGAACATTTCTTGACTAGACAATGACCTTAGTGATGAAAATTATCCAGGATGGTCTCCAAAAAGAAAACTTTCCAACTTATTCCCAAAAGTGATTGTATAATACTTCTCAGACCCTACTCAGAAGATCAGAAGAAGTTACCCAAAGATGATATCTCAGAGATTCACAGCTTTTCCTTTGTCGTTCCCTCTTAGTAATCTCTGCCATGATATCCACCGCATTTTGGCAAAAGCACAAAGAACTATTTTAAGGAGCACAAACTGTTTTCCTGAAGTATAAGGGCATTTGGGGGGAGGTTGGTTGGAAGGGGGTAGGCATAAACAACATTCTGAGTAGGAAAGCTGAAAGAACTTGGTATCTTGTTCTTCAATTCAGTCTGACTCAACTAAGAAAATACTCATTCAATTCGTGGCTCTCTTAGTCTTTCAAAGGTGAACTGCTTCTTCCTCATGTCCAATTTTTTGGTTCACTTTATTATTTTGCTAATTCACACTTGCTTCCAGTGGTGTGCTGGTGAATTTGAGCTGATTCAGCTCACTATAACCTCTTTATGAGTGAAATGGGCTCAGAGAGGCTATTAATTAGGACAGGATTTAAAAAAAACGCATTTATTCAGGTGATACTTTGTGATCTTAAGACCATGAGTTCTCAAAACCATGCTGAATGAGTAAAAGCTCTAAAAAGTTCTACTATGTTGGAAAGATTGTCCTGGCAAAAGATAGCTTTCTGAGGACCAGTCTAGGGTCAGCACAGTCTGACCACCAGTAGACTGGCCTCTAGGGGGTATACTTTAGTCACTGCTAAAATCCATGAAACAAAACAAAATATAAACCAGTCCTTTTCTGTAGGAGCAATCAACTAGCAAATATTCAATCTCTTTGACAAGTAAAGAGATTTATCAGTCAAAAGTAACATCAGTATAGAAAAATAATACATTTGTAGGATTTCACCTAGGAAGATTATGAGTATATCATAGTGCAAGATAGTGAGAAACAATAAGAAGGAAAAATAAGTTTGTCCAAAGTTTAGTGAGAGACTCAGTTAAACCAGATCATTCCAATAATAATTAGGGATAAAACTGGGAGAAGAACAAAGTACACCAAAAGTGGAAAAGAATTGTCAAGATTCCCATAACAAATGAAAATATTAATTATTATTTCCCAGTAAGGCTACTTTCTCATTTTTATAAAATATTTATAATGAGAATATTTTTTGATGGAAATATGAGAAGAAAATAGGTGGACTTTCACACAATATTGTACAATAGACCATATCTTTATAGTCATACAATTTACTGAAAAATAAAGAGAATGCAAGACATCATTTTTTAAGTATTGGAAGAATTTGATTTGGTAGAGCAAGATGCCATTTCAAAAGATCTCTTCCAGAAATTGCCACCTGTGTGTATATTAAAATAATGTGAGAATCCTTGAAAGATGCAGCAAAGGCATATTTGATGATATAGATAAAGGGAAGTGCATGTTTACCAATGGCATTTACCACTATCATGGAAGATTTCCAATTCAGAGTCCAAATAGAAGATGGATGCCCTATAAATAATATGGTTCATTAGATACTCTTTGTACTATATTTGAAACTACATGTTATATACTGGAACCTCCTTATAAAAGAAAATCCCTAGAATGTTGGGTAAAGCTCTTGTAGAAAGAGTCATTCAGAATGATAAAGTATGGCTGGAACAAAATTAAATTTAAAAATTTATGAATATTCATATATTAAATTTTTAAAATTCATAAATATATACATATATTTGCCTATTGTGGACATACATATGCACATGTATATACATATACATATATATTATCTTTACCCCCAACATTAATTTGATTGGTATAACACTAAATCAGTGTTATAACAGTGTTTTAGGCAGTATCATTTTTATTATGTTGGTGTGATCTGTCCTTGAGCAATGAATATCTCTTCAATTGTTTGGGTCTTCTTTTGATCCTACAGAGAATGTTTGTAGCTGTATTTTATGTGTTTTGGGTGATTTTTGGTAGACTGATGTATGGATGTTTTGAATATTTTATGATATTTTCAATGAGCAATTCTTTTTCAGTAATATTCCCACAGTTTTTTGCTGTTGTTACGTAGAAATGCTAATGATGTTTTGTGGATTTATTGTCATCCACTTTTTTTTTAACAGAAAGTCTTGCTTCACTTCATTTCTTTACTGCTTCTCTGTGGTTTTCTCTGCAAATCATTGTGCTATATGAGCGAGGATGATTCTATCTCCTTTTTGTTGATGACTATGCCTTTTATTTTATTTCTCTTTGTCTTGTTTCTATCACTAATACATGAAGAAAAATGTCAAACAGTAGTGTAGATGGGGTTGTTCTTACTTTACATCTATGTTTATTATCTTCTAGTGTTTCTTCATAGCAAGTAATGCTGGCTTTTGGTTTTATATGATGCATTTTTTTTTCTATTAAAAAAGGTCCTTCTTAAAAAAGAAAGCATGGATGAGCTTCCTCACCAGAAACAAAGCCCACATATTGAAAGATTTCAGGTCCATTAAAGTGATAAACACTAAGGCAGAGAAGTATAAGAATAAAACTACCTGACACTTCTATGGTGATTTTCAAATTATGAAGCACTTACCTCAATTGATCCTCACAAGTGAGGCAAGTGAATATCATTTGAAAGAAAAAAATTCCAATCTCTCTCTTTCATATTCTGTTTTTTTTTCAGACTGCCTGGTAGGGTGTCACTCTATTTCATAGAGTAATTTGAGTACAATCTTGCTCAGATTTCAAAGTGGTGAAGTTACTTGACTGCAAAGTCTTTCCCTTTATCCCAATAATAGCAGCAGCAATCTCCATTGGACCACTGGCATCCACTGGCCTGCTGATCCATGTGTGAAGTCTGTCTTGTAGAGTGCTTCCAATGAATACTGTTGGCTTTATTCCTGGCTCATCAACAGGACTTGCTGGATGCTGTCCTTGACATCTGGAACAACCATATGAAATACTAGCAAAGGGTCCCAAAACAAAGTCTGGCTTCTTGACCAATTAAGCATGAGTTCTTGGCAGAAATTCTGTGCAACTCATTAGCCATTCTGATCGTTTCCAGCAGGTATGAATTTTGAATAGTTCTGGGTAACTGGTTGTTCAGAGATCAGTCTGAAATTTTACTTTCTGGAAGGTAGAAATAGGATGAGGTCCAGATGGAGATGGGATAATAATGATAAAACTACAGATAAAAACAGCCTGTGAGCAATTACTAGGGATGCCTTGAGACAAAACAAAGCGCAGGCATAGAACCGCGTCCTTTGTTCTTCCCATGTCTATGGCATGTTTTTTTTTTTTTTTTTTTTACTGCTTAATATTATGTTGTAATGCTGCTGGCAAATAGAACACCATATAGTTTTTACTTAAACCATGAGGCTTTCTGGAGGCTGAAGGCATGTGCTCATGAACTTTGGGTTTACATATGTCCTCAGATCTCAGCATATGCCAAGGAAAATCTTCCATACACTTTTGACAAGAGATAATTAGAAGTCACTTTGCCCATATCTCATGTTTGCTAATTAATCTTTCCCCTGGGAGCTTGCTTACTGACCTCCAAAATAATCTTGATTTCAGAAAGCTCCCAGAGAGTGGGGACTTTCAATCTCTTTTCCCATCTTATTACCAAATAGCAGCTTGTACCTACTCTGTACCTGGTCCATGAGAGATGCTCAATAAATTTTTGTCAAACAAATGAATAAGTGATACGTGAGATCTATTTATAGTTGTATTGAGTGTAAATCAATACAAATAAAAGCACTTGTTCATTTCATTCAGTACATGCATTGTTTTATCTTGCCTCAGGGATCAATACAGTGGTATAGAGGATAAAGTGCTGGATATGGATTCAGGAATACCAGGATTGAAATACTCCTGAAATCGTTTAGTAGTTGTGTGATATGGGGCAATTACTGAACCTTGATGAGTCTCCTCTCCACACAGTGAGGTAGATAATGGTACTTATTCTTCAGGGTTATTGTGAAGATTAAATGAAATGATGTCAAGTGTTTTGCAAACCTCAAAATGCAATAGAAACATCAGTTATCATTGATCTTCAGAATATCAAGGAAGGAATCTAGTTTCCTCTTCTAATAATGTACTGTGGGGCCAAATAGTTTAATAAATTTGGAAGTATAGTGCTAAATTGCTTTCCAGAACTGCTGGACCAATTCACAGCTCCACCAAGAATATAAATGATCTATTTTTTATGTTGTTGTTGAGGCATTTGGGGTTAAGTGACTTGCTCAGGGTCACACAGCTAGGAAGTGTTAAGTGTCTGAGACCAGATTTGAACTCAGGTCTTCCTGACTTCAGGGCTGGTGCTCTCTCCACTGCACCATCTAGCTGCCCCCATAAATGATCTATTTTCTTACAACCTCTCTAGCACTTGTCATTTTTTTTTCTACTTAGACCTGTGATTTTATCCATCTGGAGGAATTCCCTGACATAAAAGCTCCTTTCACTACTGCAAATAGGTATCTCATCTGTAAAAGATCATCTTTTAGAACTTCCTAGAGCAGTGAGAGGTTATTATAAGTAGTGTCTTCCTGGCTCCATGGGGCAGCCCTTTACCCAAAATGCCATGCTGCTTAACTAATACTTCACCAATTTCCAGATGAGGAAGCTGAGATCTAATGAGGTAAAGTGGTTTATTCAAAATCACTCAACTAGCAGCAGAGCTGATCTGATCCCAATCAGTCTAACACTGGTCCCACTAGACCATAGTTGTCCCCTTGTCAAGGATTCAAAACATTTCTGCAAAAATGCCATGAGTTAGAATCATAGAATCTAGATTTGGAAGAGATTTTAAGCAGTTCTTAGTCCAACCTCCCCACTCAATGCAAGAATCCTTTTAAAAACATTTTTGATAAGTAACCACCCAGCCTCTATTTGAATATCCCTTGTGATGGGAGGCTCACTACTTTGTGAGATAGCCCAATCTAGTAGTGGACAGCTATAATTGTTAGAAAGTTATGTTAAATCTGCCCCCTATGCAACTTTTCACCATTCTGATTCTGTCCTCTGGAATCACATGGAACAAGCCTGTTCTGTTCCTACTGGTTCCTACTCCACATGGTGCTCTAGTTGTAAAATATTTCAGTGATGTCACTGTTTTGGACGTTTCTGCCAATGATGCTATGTCATCCTAAGTGACTAGTGCCATTCCCCGCCCTTCTGTAAATGTTTAACAACTGGCTCTTCGAAGGGGAGTAATATAAATATGACATTCTTTTAAGTTTGATCTGCATTATCAACATTTTCTCCATCACTGTCTTAAATCTAGACAATCAATGAAACAAAAAGTTAAGTGCTGATTTGTAATATTTTCTTACTTTTGAGATAGAAATACTCACTTTGAAAATTTATCAATCATCTCTTGCAAGCCAGTTTGAGGTGGCTCTAGTTCACTCCTGATGATATTGAGCACAATAAGTCTAGATGTAATTTGATCATTTATCAGCCTGATTTCAAGATTTCCCTCAATTATGTAAGCTCCCTTGCTGATATGTCTACATATATCAGATAGAGGATGGTATTCAGTTGACAGGGTTCATCCCATCTGGAACATGACGTCTGTAAGTCAAACATAGTAGCTCTTCCAGCCATCCAGGTATAGATGGAAAGTCATGGCATCAGACTTTCGAGGAATATCCTAAATGAAAACCTCCACAGAATCATTCACCCCCAAATGGCCAGAATTTCAGATTCCAACCATCCTCTAACTTTCTATGGCTGTCTCAAATCAAGAGTGCATCGTGTTTTCCACTGCATACCATAGTTCCATTAGCCGGAGGTAGGAGGAAGCTATTGTTTCCATTGGAAAGCTCTAGCTGCCACAGACTGCATATAAATCTGATCCAATTCTAGAGTGACATCCAAGAAGATAAACCCTGGACAATATTCTGTGGCCTCTTGGTAACGTTCAGGGCTAAAGTGAACTCTTTGTTGTCCTGCCAAATCCCTGGAAAGTTGAAAGGATTTCTAAAAGACCAAAGCTGATAGGCTCTGTATTTGATCATATGATGTCTTCTCCCTAGCATTTACAGATGGCATTTAGGTCTGTAGCTTTTGGTGCATCCACAGCCTGAAAATAGAATTTTTTCTTTTTTTCTTTATTGTCCCCAGTTTAAGATAGGGAAGGCTAGGGTTAAGGAGAGAGGGATTCAGTGAGCTTGGTTGCATGTTAAAACAATTTGGCCATATTTATTAATAATTAATGATTTGTTATAGCAAGAAAAAGAAAGTTAAATTGCAGGTGCTGGTCAGTCTCTTCCCTGTAATGGGAATGATGAAATATCAGTTCCTTTGTGCAGGAGGAAGAGAACATGCTAAAGGAAAATTCCCAGGTTGTAATCAAGCATGGATTTTCTAGTTCTTCACATTCAAGTGCTCTCAGAGGGGAACTGAGGTTTGGGGTCACTGATAGAAAAAAAAAGTACTTGGCAAATGTATTTAAACTTACTTTCAATTAAAATAATGATGATTTCAGAAGTCCAAAGACAGAGGGATAATGAAAGTTATATTTTCTTGCTAAGAGTTTTTTCCCCCTAGGAGAGGGCTATGGACTCACTTAGCTATGGTCAGTGAAATTTTGTTTTATTGGGTATCTTCTGCAAGCCAAGGCCATCGTGGGGTCTTGTAAGAATAGAGAAGGATATATAAGATTTGGATCTTTCTCACCACCAGCTTGTGCCCTCATTGATTAGACAAGACTGTTACATGTAAAGTAGAAAAAAAAAAAAAAAACATGGTCTCCCAGAGGTGGGTGTTCCTTCTCCCAGAACATAATGTAACCCATCCAGGGCCTCTGAGACTGGATCATTTTTGGTTTTGATCTTCCAAAAATCCTTTCAAGCAAAAATCCTGAAGACCTTCCTCTAGTTTTAATATTTTGTGTATACAAAATAGAACACTTGAGCAGTCTCTGTGTCAGCTTATCATCTCCTGAGTGATGAGCCAAACACCCTTTTCAGTCAAATATGTATATCTTGTTGATATTGAATTAGATGGCAAAGTAGGTATAACTAACTCTGAATACAATAAGAGTTTTAAAGAAAAAAATAGATTTGTGATAGCTGAAGAAATCCAGAAAAGATTTATGAAGAGAGGGAATTTTGAGCTCTGTGTCTTGGAGTCAGCTGGGGGTACAATGGAAGGGCACAAGAAGACCTTAGTTCAAAAACAACTTCATACACCTAACTAGTGGTGTGATTTTGAGAAATCACTTAATTTCTTTTACCTCAGTTTCCTCTGTGAAATAGGTATAATAGTGATACCTATCCATCAAGGTTATTGTGAGGATCAAATAAGATAATATTTATAAAAAGCACTTAACACAGTGCCTGGCACATAATAGGTGCTAAATAAATTCTTCCTTCCTTTCCTTCCCCTTCACCATTTAAATGTCCACAATAATGCACTGATGTAAAATTTATATCCTTAGTTTCCTTAGGGCTGTGTCTTCTAGCATCCAATTTCACTGATATCCGCGTCATTGGATAAGGAACACAAGGGGATCAAATTCTACACAAGATGGAGATATTCCACACCATGGTGTTGAGGCATCCTGATGAGGAATTTGAAAATCCTCTGCAAAAATGTATGGAGGGATATAATTTTCAAGTGTCTTCTAACTCCTACCTGGCCTTCTAGCCTCCCCAAGCATGTGCTTGTTTTGGCCCTAAGAACAGTCCTTGATGGCAATTTCTGGATCATACTCTGGGAGGGGAGAGAAATGTTGATTCCCAACCTAAATGTGCTAAAACTTGTACTAAAAATTGGATATACAAAGAAAGGTAAAAAACATGGTACCCATTTGTTAGGAGCTCCTATTCTACTGGGGGAGAAAAATAATCTTGCTTCTAGTCAAATCTTCACAGCTGTTGTCTGGGGAAGCATCTCCTTTGGAGAAGAAGGTACCAGCCATCCTGACCAACTACGAACCAATTGCCACACAGGGTAGGCAAGGCAGCCTGGCAAAAGCAGCAAGTCATCCCATGGAAGAGACAGGAGGCAACATGCCCCTGGCAAATCAAACTACCACCTTGACCATCATGTTTTCTCAGTTCCTTATGGAGACAGCCCATGTCTCAGAACCTAAGAGCCTTGGGAATAACAATGTTCCCAGAACAGTGCTCTCAGCCATCCTGGGAAACACCCTTGAAAGATGTAGCTCAGCAATTGCTCCTATAACCATAGCTTCTGAAGACTCAGAAAAAAAAGCTCCTGTCCCCAAAGTCCCTGACACTCTCAAATGGCTCAACATTGAAATCTGGAAGGTTTTATCAGTAGATATATAATTAAAGAAGAGATCTTATCGAGCTCCTTTGCTACTTCACCCTAAGAATTTTTCCATCTAATTTTTAGGGAAAACAAAGGTGTTGCTCCTCCACTAGAATATAAGTTCCTTAAAGGCAAAAACTATCTGACTTTTCTATTCCCCCCCTTAGTACAGTGCTTTGTATATGTTAGGTACTTATAAATGTTTTATTCATTTATTCCAGATATATATGTACAAATGGAAAAAAAAAATCTCAAAGAGAAGTCATTAGCGTTGGAGAAGATGTGGGGAAAAAGAAGGGAACTGAGAAAAGCCCTAAATGGTTGATGTTTTCCTTGGTGGGAAACACATCATAAAATCCATGCTGAAATATTCAGTGTTACTGCCCCTTTGGCCCCAAAATGGAAACAATAATTTTTGAAAAAACCAAGTACAGTCAGAACCAAGCATCCAATCTACATTTAGTACATTGTCCTGTAATAGTGGTCTTTTAGAAAACTACATTGAAAACATATTCTGCCAGACTTGTTAAGGCACAACATATGGAGATCCAGGAACATGTACTATTTGAAAAGAATACTCCATGTATTTTCTTCAGCTTCATGGCTACACTTAAAAAGTTTAGGAGGACCTTCTGAAATTATAGTGCATTTTTGGCACATCCCACCACTATTTTATAGAACTTGGTGACAGTTAGTGATATCATTCTCAACAAATGGGATTGGCAACATATTGGTAGACCTTCTAAAGAGCACTATATACTCTAAAGAATTCAATAATAATTGAAGGTGTAAATTTATCATCAATAAAGAACAAGAAGTGTATGTGTAGGGATGAAGTAGAAAAGTGACAGAAAGCTAATTAAAATTCATACTTATAATAGAATTTATGGCTAATTCAGAGGTGATGAAGGTCTTAGTTTTGCTAAGGATTTGATTCCCAATTCTTGTGTTTAGAAGCTCTGTATGAACGGACAAATCACTTAATCTCTCCGAACATAAAATTTCTCCCTTGTCAATGAGGATAATAATAATCCTGCTCTATAGGATGGTTGTAGCCATAACCTTGAGATAGCATTATAAACCACTTTGCAAATCTCAAAGTGTTATAAAATGTTATCTTAGTCATCTTGCCAACTTTTCTGAAGGGATTGAAATAGCTATTCTGCACTTAGTCTTGTATATATATATATATATATATATATATATATATACATATATATATATTTCTTGTGTGTGTGTGTATTCTATGGACTATTGCACAAGTGATTAAAATGACTGCTTTATGTAGCTGAATAAATGTATTAAGATGTGAGCTCATCTTCTGCAGGCTCATGGTAAGCTCCTTCAATATAACTCCAATAGCAGAAAGGACAACAGGAGAGATATATGTCTCATCTGGTCCTAAAATGATTTGAGACTCTGCTAGGTATCTTGGGGCAGCTAGATGACACAGTAGATAGTCTTTGGTCTGAAGTCAGGAGAACCTGCTTTCTTCTTGAATTCAAATCTGGTCTCAGACACTTACTAGCTGTGGGACCCTGGGCATGTCACTTAACCCTCGTTGCCTCAGTTTCCTCATCTGTAAAATGAGCTGAAGAGGGAAATGGTAAACTATTTCTGTATCTTTGCCCAGAAAACTCTAAATGTGATCATAAAAAATCAGACTTGACTGAACAACATATATTTCTATGATGTTAATGATTCTCCAATTTCTATATTAAAATGTATGTAGTAAAAATTCAAAATGTGAAAAGATTTTTTTCTTAAGGATCCCAATGATTTTTTATCAATTTCAAAAACAGGATTTTCACTGAGAATTCTCATTTTACCTGAAGTAATGATGGAGATACATCCTATGTAATGAAGGAGAAAAGCAGATTTTAAAAATGATTTCAGATTGGCTCTATAAAACTTGTAATTCAAGTCTCTCCAATCTGCCATATGGCAAACATAAGCTCCATATTTTGATTTTAAGGTAATAAATGTGTCATTTTCATGGCTTATGTATGGGCTATATTTCAGAGAGCTGTCTTATTCACAGTGTTGGGTGAAATGTGACATTTTCCATGGCTTTCTCACTAATTATACTTATCAGCCATCCTAGCAGCAAAGAAAGACTGAAATTTCCAAAGTTGAATGCAGATTCATTCAGTCAACGAGTTTTATTGAGTATCTACAATATGTAGAGTCCTTGTCTCTGCCCTTGAGGACTTTGAAGTTCATTTGGGGAGGTTGAAAACACTCGCATGAGATCACTGAGGAATGCTATTGCCAAGCAACATGTCAAAAATCACAAATCAGTGCAGCATTAAGTGGAGTGCATTAGAGTTGATGATAGGAGGGAGTAAGATGTCAAATTAGTTCATTTATAGCAAGTTTCCTGGAAGAAGTGAGTTTAGGACTAGGTTTTCATGAAGGTAAGGGACAAAGAGAACTATTAATAGGATGAGGAAGCTAGAACTTTATCTCAATCTACCCTTCCAGTAGGCATGGAGGAGCAGATATGGGTTATTTACAGGAGTGTAATAGCAAAAGATATAAGTCCTCCCAAAGAATCTCTCAACATAGCTATCAATTGTAAATGTTCTTCTATATTCTGCATCAATCCCTCCCCCATCTCAGATCTACCAGAAATTCTTGGATCCTCATGAATCAATTATGTCATGGGATTTTACCAATCCTACTATGCCCTGGGCATCTCCTGCTCAAGTTTTTAAAATTAAAATATTTATTTAAAATTTATGGAATAAAACAAGCATTTCTATAACACAGTGGAATAAAAAACATAGTGGAAAAAATAGATTCTTGATTGCACAAGAATCTGTTATGTACAAGTTGCTATTCCTTTTGAATATACAATAAAATTAGCCTGTAAATTTCTTTTTTTTCCTTTTCTCCTCCCACCTACCCCTGCCCTAGAGATGCTACGATTAGACATAAATATATAGATATACATAAAATTATTCTATGAATACTTCTATTTACCAGCTCTTTCTCTGGAGGTAATAGCTTTTTTCATATGTCCTTTATAGTTAAATTGGGTATTTATAATAATCAAAATGACTCATTTGCTCACAGTCAATTTTTTTTTTGCAATTAGGATTAAGTGACTTGCTTAGAATCACACAGTGTGAAATGTCTGAGACCAGATTTGAATTCATGTCCTCTTGACTTCAGAGCTAGTGCCATCTAGCTGCCCCTCAAAGTCATTCTTAAAATAAAATTGCTGTTCCTTCATATTACCCTCTTTTGGTTCTGCTCATTTCTCTCTGTATTATTTGGTGATTCTACTCAAGTTGAGGATGTAAAGTATATGTAGAAATGAGAACAGTAGATACCATCCCCATCCAAAAACTTTGCTTGGCTGGGCATGTGGCAGGAAGGGAAAGTTGTTGCTTTCCCAAGTGGCCGGTTTGAGTGGAAGGATTCCATCCATTTCTCTACTCATCCTGAGTCTTTCTGACCTGGAATCTCTCCATATATAAACAGAAATGTGGCTCAGTCTGGTCAGGGGATGTTGTTATAGAGGCAAGGGAAAGACTGAAGGCTGAGGAGCAGCAGCATCCTGGTACCTTATTGCCAGGTAGTTTCACCATATCTCCAAGTCAGCTGGGATGGGATGGGATCTGGAACGACCCAATGACAGGTACAGTGTGCTGTTGCCGTATATAGCCTTTATCCTCCTGCCTTATAACAATCCCAGATCTTCCCTCCTGAAGCTGGGCATTCTGGAAGAACAGGCTAGGGTGCTCAGGGCTGGATAAATACAGATGGAAGGCAGTAATGAGAGCCTGTACTTCTTCCCTGGACCACAGATCCCTGGCACAGTTGAGCCTTTTTCTGCCACTCCTTTCCCATACAAAGAGGGAGGCAAGACCACATGATTATTGCCTTCTCCCTTCCATATCTGGGATGTTTGCATAGGCCACCAATATCAGGGCAGAAGGACCCAGGGATTCTGCTCAGCCTGAGCTAGGAATCCTCCCCCCCCTTTCAATCTCATCACGCCTGGCCATCATACCTGCCTCAAGGTGGATTTCATGATGAGAATGAAAAAGGATAAATGAAAAAGCAAGAAAAATACAAGCACAATCAATGAAATCACACAAAACTCCAGCTTCTTTAACTATTGTTTAAGACTCCATTTGGGGTTTTGTAACCAAATGTGGGGATTGCAAAATCATATTATTATTAAATGTTTGATTTGTTTGTCTATTTTATATACCTATCTAGGCTCTCGTAAAAATGTCTCAGGTGAAAAAGGGTAGCAAGTGGAAAGAAGCTCTGGTCTCTACCACCATTTTGAGTTGTAGTCCCCCTCCCCTTTCGTGAGATGAAGAAAGCATGTTTTATCACAAATTCTCTGAGGCTAAGATTGATATTGGATCATTACAAGTAATCAGACTCTGGCTGCCTTTCAGAGTTATTTTAGTTTATATTATTGTGATTGTGTATATTGTTCTTCTGGTTCTGTTTATTTCACTCCGTATCTTATTCCATGTTTCTCTGCATGCTTCACATTACTTGTTTTTTATGGAACAGTAATATTCCATTGAATTCCTCTCCCACAATTCACCCAGCCATTCCCCCATATGATGATGATGATCCACTTGCTTTCCAGTTTTCCTAAGCACAAACTCTCTACTCTCCCTGCAAAGTGGCAGATTTTCAGCCGGCTATCATTTGGCCAGACTTCTCAAGAGGGATGTCTAGAGGAGTCCTAGGGAGCCCTGGCTGCTCTCTGGTGCTTCCAAGAAGCATGGAGCTAGACTCTTTCTCCTCCTACCCCAGCCCTAGTCCCTTTATTACTGCTCAGCTTCCTCTTTGACAGAAAGAGCTCAGCTTCAGGAAGAGAAGAGCAAGCTTATGGTACAGTAGAAATGATATTGAATTTAGAGTCAGGTTTCAAATTTTGTCTCTCATTCTATCTGAAGTTGAATAAGTCATTCAAACTCTTAGGCTTTAGTTTCCTCCTCTATAAAAATGAGGAAAATGAATAAGATGAACTTGGAGGTCTAAATATATGACCCTCAAACTATCTGAAGAAAGATAAGATATGTTCCTGTAAACAAATAACAAATAATAGTTGGTAAATGATGTATCCACTGACAGGCAGATATAATAAGGTCTATTGGAGCTGAGGGAGTGAAATGCTTCTATGTGTGGATGATGATTATATATATATGTATATATATATATAATTTATTTGATGAGAATATTTATTTAGCACTTAAGGTCTTTAAAGGGTTTTATTTATTCTCTTGTGTCCTTATAACCTCTGAGACAGGATAGTCTCAGTTTTGAAATGAGGAAACTGAGGCTCCCAAAGGTGACTTGCTCATTGGCAAACAGGTAATATCTACTGCAACTCGTTTCTTCTCCACTGGAACCAACTAACTCCCTAGAAATGGAAGTTTTCATAATGGAGGTAGGGATTGGGATGGAGGGGAGAAAGGTGTGAGTTAAGAATAGGAGAAGGAAAGGTATGAGCCACAGGGATGGTCAAGATTTAGGAAGGAGAAGATTTGGGGGAGGGGGAAGAAAGGAAATCCCATTTAAGGATTTGGCACCTGGAAGTGGGATTAGGCTTTGGCTTAGCCTTACAGGGCAGAATTAGGAACAGTGAGGAAAAATTATAAAGGAGCCGATTTAATTTTGATGAAAGAGAATTTTCCTGGCAGATAAAGTTCTCCTAGAGCGAAATGGATAACCTCAGGAGGCAGTGAGCTCCTCATCACTTTAGGTCCTTAAGCAAAGATTGTATGACCATCGGTTGGGTATATCATAGTCAATCAGTCTATCTGGCAGTCAACTAATATTTATTGCAAGCCTACTATGTGCTGGGTAATGTATATTGGAAATACAAGAAAAGGCTCTCAAATTGCTGAGTTTCTCAGTGGAGAAAATTACAGAAGAGATTCTTAATATGTATTGAATGAGATGGTTTTTAAGATCTCTTTCAACTCTGATTCTGGTCTAGGGAGGCTGAATGGTACAATGGTACAGGGAATGGTACAGAAGACTTGGGTCCAAACATTTACTACCTTGTTAACTTGGGAAGGTTATATCTACCTCTCTTGGTCTCAGTTTCCTCATCTACAAAATGAGGAGTTGCATTGGATAGTCTCTAATGTTTCTTTCAATTTTAAATCTATCATCCCAAGATTTCTGTAGAGAAATACTCTAGAAAAATAGATTAGAGTCAGATTATCATCTTAGTGAAGAATGGACAACAAGAAGACTGAAAGTAGAGAAACCAACTTGGAGGAAAATGCCAAAATCCAAGGGGAAGATGGTTAAAGACCTGGACTGGTGCTTTAAGAAATTAAAAAAAAGAATCTGAGAGACATTATGAGAGGGAGAAAAAAAAGAGTTGGCAGGATTCAGAGATGGATTGGTTGTGAGGGATAAAGGACAACAAGAAGTTGGAAATGACTCTGAGCCTGGGAGCTTGGGGATTGGAAGGATGATGGTAGTGTTGACAGTAATGGGAAATTTGGAAAGAGGCTCTTGTTTTTACAGGGCAGACAATGAATTCAGGCTGTGTCAGTATGACAGCAACAAATAGACCATAGCAGGAAAGAAATGAGAAATTCAGGCCACTCTGATCCTTCTATTTGATGGATGTGCCATAGCGGAGTCAGTCATAATGGATCATTAAAATGTCCAAAGTAATGGAGGTCTGTCAGGTTATGATCTGGTAAGTTTGCTACCTACAAATAGAACCTTTGCAACATTTCTCATCATATCAATGACATTTAACATGGCACAGTTTCAGTGGAGAGTGTATGGAAATCTGCCTGATGTTGATTTAAGTTTAAAGCTGTGTTTAGGATAATGAGAAAATAGAATGACAAGTTTGCTGGGCTTGGTTTTCCAAGAATCATCTTCATACCATTTGACCATTGCTTCTAGATCTTCACTATGCTTACCCGTCAAAGAGACTAGCCACAGGGAATCAGTATGACTAAATTTTTCTGTGCATTTTGATTCATCCTCTGTTCAGGTTTAGGATATGTGAGGCTATATCTATACATGAAAAGTGGAGAATTGAAATGATTTAGATAATTCATGGCTTAGAGATCATAGGATAATAGATTTAGGGCTAAATGGGACCTGGGAGGTCACTTACTCCAAATTCCCATTTTACAGATGAGGAAACTGAGACTTGGGAAAGTTAATTCAGGTACCTTTCTCCTGTACTATTGCAGTAGACTTCCAATTGATCTTCCCACCTCCAGTCTTCTCTCTTTCTCTAATTTATCACACAGCAGTCAAAAAAGCACATCACTCCTTTGTTCAAGAACTCTAGTAACCTCTAGTATTGGCTGTAGAATCAAATATAAATCTTGTGTTTTACATTAAAAGCTTTTCACTATCTGGTTCTGTTTATAACAAACTGCTCCCTTTTAGGGAGCAAGTAGCCAAGCTGGCTACTTGCTATTTCCTATAAAGACCATTCGATTTTCCATTTCTTACCTTTACCCCCCCATGCCTGAAAAGCAGACTCTCCTCAACTTTGCCCTTTCAAGGCTTAGCTCAAATACCACCCACTATAGGAGATCTTTACTGGTCTCAGCTACTGATTTCCACCATACCACTCCCCTCTCAAATGATTTTGCATATATTTATTTGCATATAAATATATATCAATATATAAAGCAGGGAACAAGCTGATTAATTGAGATAAATTAACTATCCCCTTCAGAATTTCAAATAGCTAAGATCAGGAGTTAGGGAATATAGACTGAAAAGAGCTTTTTGGGGGAAAGTCTTCTAGCCATGATGTTTAGCAGGAACCTGTCCAGAGAGAGAGAGATCCTCTATTTTGCAATTTGAGAGCTTGGTGACTCTAGAAAGCTTCAGGTACAAGTGGAAGATCAGAGATTTATAACCAAAGCAGATACAGATACAAAAAGGTGCTTCCTCACGGGGAAACTGGCAGCAGAGAAGAGAGCAGTTATGAATCAAAAAAGAACTAGACCTAGTAATTGAGAATTGAGTTATGGAGAGGAGTAGACTTTGGAGCACAGCTGAGCAACCCACCTAGCAGAAAAGGATACTTGATGGGAGGGACATAAGAGTTCTACAAAGAGAGAGAAGGGACTTCTAGGTTCTCCAGTACCAGGAGTTGTGAGTTACCTTTATTGTATGATGCTCTGAGCTTACTCTTTCCACAAATCCTGTGTGTCTTTGTGGGAGAGTATACCCTAAGTTTATAGGAAGAATGTTGTATAGCTAGTGTATTATTTTTGTGTTTTACTATCTTAGTAAATGTTAAGAGCCATATCTCAAACCCAGAAATCCAGGAATTGGTTGAAAATCACTTCAGTTGTTTCTTTGGTCTCCAACAACCCCGTTCTCAGCAGCCCTCCATTATCTGTCAAATGTCAGAGCATATGAAAATATTAGATCTTCAACTGGATAGGATTTTAAACAAATTATAGTGATTTCCTGGCTAAGTAAATTGCCATTCTACTTCAGCAAGTAACCATAATTTTTTTTTCAGTTAAAAAACATCTTTACAATTTAGGACCCAATAAAAACAACATACTTGAGTGGATCAAGTTGAGAATACTAAAAGATTAGGAAATACTACAACTCTCAGCAATCTAACACCTCTCTCTCACATTTTAACTCCCCTCTGGAGAGAGCTTTACCCTCCTGACCATCACAAGAAGAAATGGTCAGATTTCATAATGTGTTCTCAACACGAATCTCTTAATTTTGTTTCAAAAACAATACAGAGCAAATGCCTGCTATCTTTGCTTGCTCTCTCAAATTTCAGACAAGAGAACTGTACATATCTGCTTAGAACATTTGAGGGCATATTTAATGACTCTTTCAACAATGAAGGAGGTTTTATAAAGTTCATTTACAAATGGATCTTTTTCAAATAAATATGGAAAGTATGCCCTTACCCCCAAAGTTTTGCCTTGTTAATTTATTTTCATTCTCTTTGTATTTTTTACTGGAAAGTCAAAAGCAGTTCTTATTTAGGAGTTGACTTTCTTAATTATTTATTATAAGAACTTATAATTTTCATTTATTCTGGAAGGAGTGAAATCAGATGTGGTGGGTGGAGCTTTCTCAAAATAAATGCTTTTTGCAATTTAATTGAAAATAAATGTTTGGGTGAACCTGTTAGCTCATCTCTAGTTCAGGCAAGTTTCTCTTGCCAGAATATGAAAGTTCCCATTCCTGGAATTATTTTCCTTGTATCTTCCCCCCTTTTCTGCCTTATTATTATTATTGATATAAAACGGACAAATTGAAAACCAATTAGAACAGGAAGAGGTAGTACCTTTCTTCCTTCTGTGAAAAAGAAATCCTTAAGACATAGGAGCAACAATTCTGGCAAGTATCAGGAACAAAACAAAACATCACCCCCAACATTTTGGAGCAAGTATAACATGAATGGGATATAGTTAAATAAATCTTTTTGTACAAATTAATTTTTTTCAATTAACCTGTATTTATTTTCTCTCTCTTCTATCTCCTCCCTACTGAAGAAAAAGGAAACTGAAAGGAATTGAATCAGAGATGAAGAAGTGATACCTAGAAGACTAGAAAATGATTTTCCATTGCCCCATATTGATAAACAAAAGTATCATCTCAGATTCAGGAAGTGAAGTATAGTGAAAAAAGCACCAGCACTGAAATTAAAAAAAAAAAAAACAATACCTCTCTAACTTTAGTCAAGCCCATTTGTCTCAGTTCCTTCTGCAAAACTAGGGGATTGAGCAACATGGTCTCTGAGGTCTTTTCCAGCTCAAGTTCTGGGATTTAATAATCAAAAAGCCCTATTATTCCACAGGAGAATATTGCATGATGGGGCCACTAGATGTCAGTGAAGTCCCATGCTTCTTCTGCTGTTCACATACTGGTTTGGGCCAGCTCTGCTTCTTGGGGGAAAGTGGGCCACTTTCCAAAGATTTGGATTTTTGTGGATTTTGCAATTGATACTAACTGCCTGCATACATTTGAGGAGGGCACCTATGCCCCTTCTTACCCCTCTCCCAACCTTTATTTTCTGTACAAGTCCCTTCCCCATCAGTCAGAATCTTCCTTTCTCTCTCTCTCTCTCTCTTTTTTGTGTGTGATATCTTTCTCTGTTTATTAAAAAAAAAAAAAGAAAGAAAGAAAAAGAGAATAAAAGAGAGATGGTGGTGCTGGAAAAGTTGAAAACCAGATTATAATAAGGGAAGCCTTCAGGAAACAGTTTAGGAAGATGGCTGGGGGTTCATCTTAACACACCATCATCATCCATTAATTGTTCATACTGATATTTCAAGTGCTTTTCTTGCAACAATTCTGGGAGGTTTTCATACTGTGTTCTTTCAATTTCATTTTACACTTGAGGAAACTGAGGTCAGGGGGTATTAAGGTCTTGTCTATGGTTAACCCCATGATTAATAAGTGACAGATCTGAGTTTTGAATCCAGATCACTCACTCCTGATCCTTATGACCAGAGTGTACTTCCCCCCCCCCCCCCATCCCACACCCCTCTGGTCACCCTCAGCTTTCTGTATTTCTACCATCATCTGGAAGTCAGAAAGAAACAATCATAACAACCTAAAGGGGACAGAAATGAATTGCTACGAGGCAAAATCTTTTCTTCTGAAGTGCTGACTGTGTCTCTACAAAGTTGGCGGGGTTAAGGGTGGGGAGCTCTTGGAAGTATGACTCTTAGTCCTGGAAAAGGCTCAAAAGTTCAAGCTGCAGCCCATGGATATTTGGCCTCATGCACATCCCGTGGGAGAGTTACTTTAGAAAACTAATGATCAGAGAGCTGTAGATCACAGCAGTTTTGCTGCAGTTCCATATTTTTAATTGCTTGTTAGGCAATAGACCACAATCTACTAATTTAATTTAGTCTATGGCTTTTAACTTCACATTTTACTCACATGAAAAAATTATTAGTTGTAGCATATTTATAACTTTCAAAAAGTATTCAACATTGAAGAAAGATCTAGTAAGTGGAATTTTAAAAGTACACACCACGAGTCTCTGAAAGGCAATTTGAAAGGGAGATTGAATTGAAGTTTAGTCGAACATGTTATTTACCATATCTAAGTACAGCTGTCCTGTGCTTAGGGGAAAAGAGTAAACAGTGGTTTTGCTGTTGGGTTGTATTCAACTCTTTGTGACCCCATTTGGGGTTTTCTTGGCAAAGATACTGGAGTGGTTTGTCTTTTCCTACTCCAGTTCTTTTTTTCTTTTTTTTTTACAGATGAGGAAACTGAGGCAAAGAGGGTTAGTGACTTACTCAGGGTCTGAGGTCTGATTTGAACTTGGAAGATGAATCTTTCTGATTCCAGCTCTATCAAGGATGTCTCCTTGCTATCCTGAAGCTCTTGCATTCAAAAGAAAATTCCTGTGTGCTCATTGTATTCTTCCTGAGCTCTGTGATCCAGCCACAAGGGTGAGGTGGATATTATGGAGGAGAGGATGGAGCTGGCAAAGCAACCCCATAAAAGAGCATTGTATCGGGCAAGGAGGTTGTTTGAGACAAATAGGTCTTCATGTTACTACTGATTACAATGACTCTTCTCTGTATTATATTCAGGTAGTACTGAGAAAGGACCACCTTTTTTTTAAGCTTCAGAAACTATTAGAAATCTGCTCTTCCTCCTCCTTCCCCTATTGGACTTCAGTATGTATGTGTGCATATATGTGTGCATGTTCATGTGTGAGCACAAGAACTATGTATGGTGTACATATTGTGTATATGCACAATACATGGATGTGTGTGTATACATGCAGAGGTGACTTGGTAGGAGATGTTAGATGGATAGATAAATAGATAGGTAGGTAGGTAGATAGACAGACAGACAGGATAGACAGAATAGATAGACATACAGGATAGATAGGTAGGTAGATGGATGGATGGATGGTTGGATAGATAGACATACAGGACAGATAAGTAGGTAGATAGATGGATGGATGGAGAGATAGATAGATAGATAGAATAGCTTAATAGACATACAGGATAGATAGATAGATAGATAGATAGATAGATAGATAGATAGATAGATAGACAGACAAGATAGACAGACAGAATAGATAGACATACAGGATAGGTAGGAAGGTAAATGGATGGATGAATGGATGGATAGATAGATAGACTTACAGGACAAATAAG